>JARQOC010001140.1:0-48434 GCA_033576535.1 Allobates femoralis | reverse complement strand
AAATAAAAAAATAATAAAAAAATGATTTAAAAATAATTTAAAAATAATAAAAAAAGGGGGCTCTTCTGATTGGCTGAGGCAGTATACATCGACCAATCAGAAGAGGAAGAAGACGTCGGAGGTGAAAGTTAGCGAAAAGAAGACAGAAGATCCCCGGGGCCGGACGAAGAGGCGGGGGAGGGGCGGAAAAGAAGAGAGAAGACCCCCGGGGCCGGAGGAAGAGACGCCGGGCCGGACGGACGATCAGATGACTTGAAGGCATGTAAGTGATCGACGGGGACGTTAGGTTAGGGGACGGCGGGGCTTGGGGTGTAGGGCCTTAGGTGACAGCGACGTTAGGTTAGGGGACGGCGGGGCTTCGGGTGTAGGGCCTTAGGTGACCAGGGGCGTTGGGTTGGGGGACGGCGGGGGCTTCGGGTGTAGGGCCTTAGGTGACAGCGGCGTTAGGTTAGGGACGGCGGGGGGTTAGGGTTTGGGGCTTTAGCGAAGGGGAAAGGGGACTAGCGGCGGAGCGGGTGTGCGGACATGGCGGCGGCGGCGGGTGTGCGGACATGGCGGGCGGCGGCGGATGTGCGGACATGGCGGCGGCGGGTGTGCGGACATGGCGGCGGCGCGGGTGTGCGGACATGGCGGCGGGGGACGGGTGTGCGGACATGGCGGCGGCGACGGGTGTGCGGACATGGCGGCGGCAAACGGCAAGCGGGTGTGCGGACATGGCGGGGGGTGTGCGGACTTTGGCGGCGGTGTGCGGACATGGCGGCGGGTGTGCGGACATGGCGGCGGGTTGCGGACATGGGCGGTTGTGCGGACATGGCGCGGGTGCGGACATGGCGGCGGCGACGGCGGCGGGTGTGCGGACATGGGGGCGGGTGTGCGGACATGGCGGCGGTGTGCGGACATGGCAGGCGGTGTGCGGACATGGGCGGCGGGTGTGGGGGACATGGCGGCGGGTTTTGCGGACATGGCGGCGGGTGTGCGGACATGGCGGGGGGTGGTGGGGACATGGGGCGGGTGTGGCGGCATGGCGGCGGGTGTGCGGACATGGCGGGGGGATGCCGGACATGGCGGCGCGACGGCGGCGGGTGTGCGGACATGGCGGCGGGTGTGCGGACATGGCGGCGGGTGTGCGGACATGGCGGCGGCGACGGCGGCGGGTGTGCGACATGGCGGCGGGTGTGCGGACATGGCGGCGGTGTTGCGGACATGGCGGCGGCGACGGCGGCGGGTGTGCGGACATGGCGGCGGGTGTGCGGACATGGCGGCGGGTGGGCGGACATGGCGGCGGGTGGGCGGACATGGCGGCGGGCGTGCGGACATGGCGGCGACGGCGGCGGGTGTGCGGACATGGCGGCGACGGCGGCGGGTGTGCGGACATGGCGGCGACGGCGGCGGGTGTGCGGACATGGCGGCGGCGGTGTGTGCGGACATGGCGGCGGCGGGTGTGCGGACATGGCGGCGGCGGCGGGTGTGCGGACATGGCGGCGGCGGGTGTGCGGATATGGCGGCGCGAGTTGCGGCTCAGGCAGCGACTCGCTCCATGGTCCGAGTAGGTATTGGCGGGGGCTGGGGAGCGGCGGCGGCGGCGGTGCTGTGAGGGCTGGGGAGCGGCGGCGGTAGTGGTACTGGTGTGGGCTGGGGAGCGGTAAAATAAAAGAAAGGTTTTAGCTCTAAAAGGATATCTTTAGCTGTAGGGTAGTAGCGGTCGTCTTGAAGCTTGCTTCGGTAAATCCAGAAGCGAGTCTTCTTGCGGCCTCGGTATCCGGAGTCCGTCTTCGAGGTAGCGGGTAGACGAAATGATTTGTGTTTTCAAATTTCGCGCCTTATAAACTGGTCTGTGAAATTTTATTACCATTTAATAGCATAATTATTACCATTAATAGCATAATTATTAGCATTAATAGCATAATTATTACCATAAATACATAATTATTACCATATATCCATAATTATTACCATAAATACCATAATTATTACCATTAATAGCATAATTTACCATTAATAGCATAATTAACATTTAATACCATAATTAGCATTAATACCATAATTATTAGCATTAATACCATAATTATTAGCATTAATAGCATAAATTATTAGCATTAATAGCATAATTATTACCATAAATACCATAATTATTACCATATATACCATAATTATTACCATAAATACCATAATTATTACCATTAATAGCATAATTACCATTAATAGCAATAATTTAACTTAATACCATAATTAGCATTTAATACCATAATTATTAGCATTAATACCATAATTATTAGCATTAATACCATAATTATTAGCATTAATACATAATTATTGGCATTAATACCATAATTATTGGCATTAATAGCATAATTATTACCATTAATAGCATAATTATTACCATTTAATAGCATAAATATTACCATTAATAGCAATTATTAGCATTAATACCATAATTATTAGCATTAATACCATAATTATTAGCATTAATACCATAATTACCATTAATAGCATAATTATTAGCATTAATAGCATAATTATTAACATTAATAGCATAATTATTATGTGCATACATAATACCAATACCATAAATATCAAAACCATCATCAAAACCATCATCAAAACCATCATCAAAACCATCATCAATAGCATCATCAATAACAATAATAGTAGCATTAATAGCATATTATTACCATTAATAGCATAAATATTACCATTAATACCATAATTAGCATTAATAGCATAATTAGCATTAATACCATAATTAGCATTAATATCATAATTATTAGCATTAATAGCATAATTATTACCATTAATACCATAATTATTACCATTAATAGCATAATTATTACCATTAATAGCATAATTATTACCATTAATACCATAATTATTACCTTTAAATACCATAATTATTAGCATTAATACCATAATTATTAACATTTAATAGCATAATTATTATGTGCATACATAATACCAATACATAAATATCAAAACCATCATCAAAACCATCATCAAAACCATCATCAAAACCATCATCAATAGCATCATCAAAACCATCATCAAAACCATCATCAATAGCATCATCAATAGCATCATCAATAACAATAATATTAGCAATAGCATTATTATTAGCATTAATAGCATAATTATTAGCATTAATAGCATAATTTATTAGCATTAATAGCATAATTATTACCATAAATACCATAATTATTACCATTAATTAGCATAAATTACCATTAATAGCATAATTAACATTAATACCATAATTAGCATTAATACCATAATTATTAGCATTAATACCATAATTATTGGCATTAATACCATAATTATTGGCATTAATAGCATAATTATTACATTAATAGCATAATTATTACCATTAATAGCATAAAATATTACCATTAATAGCATTATTAGCATTAATACCATATTATTAGCATTAATACCATAATTATTACCATTAATACCATAATTACCATTAATAGCATAATTATTAGCATTATAGCATAATTATTAACATTAATAGCATAATTATTATGTGCATACATAATACCAATACCATAAATATCAAAACCATCATCAAAACCATCATCAAAACCATCATCAAACCATCATCAAAACCGTCATCAAAACCATCATCAAAACCATCATCAATAGCATCATCAATAACAATAATAGTAGCATTAATAGCATAATTATTACCATTAATAGCATAAAATTTTACCATTAATACCATAATTAGCATTAATAGCATAATTAGCATTAATACCATAATTAGCATTAATATCATAATTATTAGCATTAATAGCATAATTATTAGCATTAATAGCATAAATATTACCATTAATAGAATAATATTACCATTAATAGAATAATTATTAGCATTAATAGCATAATTATTACATTAATAGCATAATTATTACCATTAATACCATAATTATTACCATTAATACCATAATTATTACCATTAATAGCATAATTAGCATTAATAGCATAATTAGCATTAATACCATAATTATTAGCATTAATACCATAATTATTGGCATTAATACCATAATTATTGCATTAATACCATAATTATTGGCATTAATAGCATAATTATTACCATTAATAGCATAATTATTACCATTAATAGCATAATTATTAGCATTAATAGCATAAATATTACCATTAATAGCATATTATTAGCATTAATACCATAATTATTAGCATTAATACCATAATTATTAGCATTAATAGCATAATTACCATTAATAGCAAAATTATTAGCATTTAATAGCATAATTATTAACATTAATAGCATAATTATTATGTGCATACATAATACCAATACCATAAATATCAAAACCATCATCAAAACCATCATCAATAGCATCATCAATAACAATAATAGTAGCATTAATAGCATAAATATTACCATTAATAGCATAATTAGCATTAATAGCATAATTAGCATTAATAGCATAATTAGCATTAATACCATAATTATTAGTATTAATACCATAATTATTAGCATTAATAGCATAATTATTAGCATTAATAGCATAAATTATTACCATTAATAGCATAATTATTAGCATTAATAGCATAAATATTACCATTAATAGAATAATTATTACCATTAATAGAATAATTATTAGCATTAATAGCATAATTATTACCATTAATAGCATAATTATTACCATTAATAGCATAATTATTAGCATTAATAGCATAATTATTTATGTGCATACATAATACCAATACCATAAATATCAAAACCATCATCAAAACCATCATCAAAACCATCATCAAAACCATCATCAATAGCATCATCAATAACAATAATAGTAGCATTAATAGCATAATTATTACCATTAATGCATAAATATTACCATTAATTACCATAATTAGCATTAATAGCATAATTAGCATTAATACCATAATTAGCATTAATATCATAATTATTAGCATTAATAGCATAATTATTACCATTAATACCATAATTATTACCATTAATAGCATAATTATTACCATTAATACCATAATTATTAGCATTAATACCATAATTATTAGCATTAATACCATAATTATTAACATTAATAGCATAATTATTATGTGCATACATAATACCAATACCATAAATATCAAAACCATCATCAAAACCATCATCAAAACCATCATCAAAACCATCATCAAAACCATCATCAATAGCATCATCAAAACCATCATCAAAACCATCATCAATAGCATCATCAATAGCATCATCAATAACAATAATATTAGCAATAGCATTATTATTAGCATTAATAGCATAATTATTAGCATTAATAGCATAATTTATTACCATAAATACCATAATTATTACCATAAATACCATAATTATTACCATTAATAGCATAATTACCATTAATAGCATAATTAACATTAATACCATAATTAGCATTAATACCATAATTATTAGCATTTATACCATAATTATTAGCATTAATACCATAATTATTGGCATTAATACCATAATTATTGGCATTAATAGCATAATTATTACCATTAATAGCATAATTATTACCATTAATAGCATAAATATTACCATTAATAGCAATTATTAGCATTAATACCATAATTATTAGCATTAATACCATAATTATTACCATTAATACCATAATTACCATTAATAGCATAATTATTAGCATTAATAGCATAATTATTAACATTAATAGCATAATTATTATGTGCATACATAATACCAATACCATAAATATCAAAACCATCATCAAAACCATCATCAAAACCTCATCAAAACCATCATCAAAACCATCATCAATAGCATCATCAATAACAATAATAGTAGCATTAATAGCATAATTATTACCATTAATAGCATAAATATTACCATTAATACCATAATTAGCATTAATAGCATAATTAGCATTAATACCATAATTAGCATTAATATCATAATTATTAGCATTAATAGCATAATTATTAGCATTAATAGCATAAATATTACCATTAATAGAATAATTATTACCATTAATAGAATAATTATTAGCATTAATAGCATAATTAATTACCATTAATACCATAATTATTACCATTAATAGCATAATTATTACCATTAATAGCATAATTATTACCATTAATAGCATAATTATTACCATTATACCATAATTATTACCATTAATAGCATAATTAGCATTAATAGCATAATTAGCATTAATACCATAATTATTAGCATTAATACCATAATTATTGGCATTAATACCATAATTATTGGCATTAATAGCATAATTATTACCATTAATAGCATAATTTATTACCATTAATAGCATAATTATTAGCATTAATAGCATAAATATTACCATTAATAGCATAATTATTAGCATTAATACCATTAATTATTAGCATTAATACCATAATTATTAGCATTAATAGCATAATTACCATTAATAGCAAAATTATTAGCATTAATAGCATAATTATTAACATTTAATAGCATAATTATTATGTGCATACATAATACCAATACCATAAATATCAAAACCATCATCAAAACCATCATCAATAGCATCATCAATACCATCATCAATAACAATAATAGTAGCATTAATAGCATAAATATTACCATTAATACCATAATTAGCATTAATAGCATAATTAGCATTAATAGCATAATTAGCATTAATACCATAATTATTAGTATTAATACCATAATTATTAGCATTAATAGCATAATTATTAGCATTAATAGCATTAATTATTACCATTAATAGCATAATTATTACCATTAATAGCATAATTATTAGCATTAATAGCATAAATATTACCATTAATAGAATAATTATTACCATTAATAGAATAATTATTAGCATTAATAGCATAATTATTACCATTAATAGCATAATTATTACCATTAATACCATAATTATTACCATTAATAGCATAAATATTACCAGTAATAGCATAAATATTACCATTAATAGCATTATTATTAACAGTAATATTAGTATTTTTTTTTTTAATTATTTTTGTATTTTTTTTTTTAATTTTTAAATTTTTTTTGTATTAAATTATTTTTTTATTTTAAATTTTTTTTTTTTTTAATTATTATTTTATTTAAATTTATTTATTTTTTATTTATTTTTTTATTATTTTTAAATTATTTTTAAATCATTATTTTTATTATTTAATTTATTTATTTTTTTACTTGCGAGTGAGACAGTTCTCATTGCGGTCCGCCTTTTTTTTCCCATTGACATACATTACCGGTGTGTCGGCGATTTTATGGCCGGCCACCTGGTTCTATTCGTCGGCCCTAAAATCGCGGACACACCGCTAATGCATCTCTATGGGCAGTCAGCTCGAATTCTGATTGGTCGGCGTTCAATCCGAAATCGGGCTGACTGCCCATAGAGATGCATTAGCGGTGTGTCCGCGATGTTAAGGCCGAGAAATAGAACCATGTGGGCGGCCATAAAATCGCCGACACACCGCTAATGTATGTCAATGGGAAAAAAAAGGCGGACCACAATGAGAACTGTGTCTCACTCGCAGTAAAAAAATAAATAAATTAAATAATAAAAATAATGATTTAAAAATAATTAAAAAAATAATAAAAAAAATTAATAAAAAATAATAAATAATTAAATAAAAATAATAATTAAAAAAAAAAGGCGGACCGGAATGAGAACTGTGTCGCAGTCTGACTTTAAAAAAATAAATAAATTAAATAATAAAAAAAATGATTTAAAAATAATTTAAAAATAATAAAAAAAGAGGGGCTCTTCTGATTGGCTGAGGGCAGTATACATCGACCAATCAGAAGAGGAAGAAGACGTCGGAGGTGAAAGTTAGCGAAAAGAAGACAGAAGATCCCCGGGGCCGGACGAAGAGGCGGAGATGGCGGAAAGAAGAGAGAAGACCCCCGGGGCCGGAGGAAGAGGACGCCTGGCCGGACGGACGATCAGATGACTTGAAGGCATGTAAGTGATCGACGGGGACGTTAGGTTAGGGGACGGCGGGGGCTTCGGGTGTAGGGCCTTAGGTGACAGCGACGTTAGGTTAGGGGACGGCGGGGGCTTCGGGTGTAGGGCCTTAGGTGACAGCGGCGTTAGGTTAGGGGACGGCGGGGGCTTCGGGTGTAGGGCCTTAGGTGACAGCGGCGTTAGGTTAGGGGACGGCGGGGGGGTTAGGGTTTAGGGCTTTAGCGAGAGGGGCAGGGGACAGCGGCGGGAGCGGGTGTGCGGACATGGCGGCGGCGGCGGGTGTGCGGACATGGCGGCGGCGGCGGGTGTGCGGACATGGCGGCGGCGGGTGTGCGGACATGGCGGCGGCGGCGGGTGTGCGGACATGGCGGCGGCGACGGGTGTGCGGACATGGCGGCGGCGGGTGTGCGGACATGGCGGCGGCGACGGCAGCGGGTGTGCGGACATGGCGGCGGGTGTGCGGACATGGCGGCGGGTGTGCGGACATGGCGGCGGGTGTGCGGACATGGCGGCGGGTGTGCGGACATGGCGGCGGGTGTGCGGACATGGCGGCGGGTGTGCGGACATGGCGGGCGGCGACGGCGGCGGGGTGTGCGGACATGGCGGCGGGTGTGCGGACATGGCGGCGGGTGTGCGGACATGGCAGCGGGTGTGCGGACATGGCGGCGGGTGTGCGGACATTGGCGGCGGGTGTGCGGACATGGCGGCGGGTGTGCGGACATGGCGGCGGGTGTGCGGACATGGCGGCGGGTGTGCGGACATGGCGGCGGGTATGCGGACATGGCGGCGGCGACGGCGGCGGGTGTGCGGACATGGCGGCGGGTGTGCGGACATGGCGGCGGGTGTGCGGACATGGCGGCGGGTGTGCGGACATGGGCGGCGGCGACGGCGGCGGGTGTGCGAACATGGCGGCGGGTGTGCGGACATGGCGGCGGGTGTGCGGACATGGCGGCGGCGACGGCGGCGGGTGTGCGGACATGGCGGCGGGTGTGCGGACATGGCGGCGGGTGGGCGGACATGGCGGCGGGTGGGCGGACATGGCGGCGGGCGTGCGGACATGGCGGCGACGGCGGCGGGTGGTGCGGACATGGCGGCGGCGGGTGTGCGGACATGGCGGCGGCGGCGGCGGGTGTGCGGACATGGCGGCGGCGGCGGGTGTGCGGACATGGCGGCGGCGGGTGTGCGGATATGGCGGCGCGAGTTGCGGCTCAGGCAGCGACTCGCTCCATGGTCCCGGAGTAGGTATTGGCGGGGGCTGGGGAGCGGCGGCGGCGGCGGTGCTGTGAGGGCTGGGGAGCGGCGGCGGTAGTGGTACTGTGTGGGCTGGGGAGCGGTAAAATAAAAGAAAGGTTTTAGCTCTAAAAGGATATCTTAGCTGTAGGGTAGTAGCGGTCGTCTTGAAGCTTGCTTCGGTAAATCCAGAAGCGAGTCTTCTTGCGGCCTCGGTATCCGGCAGTCCGTCTTCGAGGTAGCGGGTAGACGAAATGATTTGTGTTTTCAAATTTCGCGCCTTATAAACTGGTCTGTGAAATTTGAAACCACAAAATGGCGGGGGGGGGCGTAAACTGAGTGCTGATTGGGCGTTTGAAAGGACAAAATGGCGGGGGGGCGTAACGTAAGTGCTGATTGGGCGTTGAATGGACACTCTTTCCAAAGAGTCTCCATTCAGGTCCGCCTTTTTTTTTTTTTTTTTAATTATTATTTTTATTTAATTATTTATTATTGTTTTTTTTTTGTTGTTTATTATTTTTTAATTATTTTTAAATAATTTTTTTTATTATTTAATTTTTTTTTTTTTTTTAACTCAGACTGAGACGCAGTTCTCATTCTGGTCCGCCTTTTTTTTTTTTTTAAATTATTATTTTTATTTAATTATTTATTATTTTTTATTAATTTTTAATTATTTTTAAATCATTATTTTTATTATTTAATTTATTTATTTTTTTTAAGTCAGACTGAGACAAAGTTCTCATTCAGGTCCGCCTTTTTTTTTTTTTTTTAATTATTATTTTTATTTAATTATTTATTATTTTTTATTTTTTATTTTTATTCTTTTTTAATTATTTTTAAATCATTATTTTTATTATTTAATTTATTTATTTTTTTACTTGCGACAGTAAGACACAGTTCTCATTGCGGTCCGCCTTTTTTTTCCCATTGACATACATTAGCGGTGTGTCGGCGATTTTATGGCCGGCCACCTGGTTCTATGTGTCGGCCCTAAAATCGCGGACACACCGCTAATGCATCTCTATGGGCAGTCACAGCTCGAATTCTAATTGGTCGGCGTTCAATCCGAAATCGAGCTGACTGCCCATAGAGATGCATTAGCGGTGTGTCCCGCGATTTTAGGGCCGAGAAATAGAACCAGGTGGACGGCCATAAAATCGCCGACACACGCTAATGTATGTCAATGGGAAAAAAAGGCGGACGCAATGAGAACTGTGTCTCACTGTCGCAAGTAAAAAAATAAATAAATTAAATAATAAAAATAATGATTTAAAAATAATTAAAAAATAATAAAAAAAAATAATAAAAAATAATAAAATATAAATAAAAATAATAATTAAAAAAAAAAAAAGGCGGACCGGAATGAGAACCGCGTCTCAGTCTGACTTAAAAAAAATAAATAAATTAAATAATTAAAATAATGATTTAAAAATAATAAAAAATTAATTATAAAAAATTAATAAAAATAATAAAAAATTAAATAAAAATAATAATTAACAAAAAAAAAAAAAGGCGGACCGGATGAGAACTGTGTGTCAGTCTGACTTAAAAAAAATAAATAAATTAAATAATAAAAATAATGATTTAAAAATAATTAAAAATTAATAAAAAAATAAATTAAAAATAATAAATAATTAAATAAAAATAATAATTTAAAAAAAAAAAAAGGCGGACCGGAATGAGAACTGTGTCTCAGTCTGACTTTAAAAAAATTAATTTTATTTAATTATTTATTATTTTTTTTATTTTTTTTTTTTATTAATTTTTAATTATTTTTAAATCATTATTTTTATTATTTAATTTATTTATTTTTTTTAAGTCAGACTGAGACAAAGTTCTCATTCAGGTCCGCCTTTTTTTTTTTTTTTTTAATTATTATTTTTATTTAATTATTTATTATTTTTTATTTATTTATTTTATTCTTTTTTAATTATTTTTAAATCATTATTTTTATTATTTAATTTATTTATTTTTTTACTTGCGACAGTAAGACACAGTTCTCATTGCGGTCCGCCTTTTTTTTCCCATTGACATACATTAGCGGTGTGTCGGCGATTTTATGGCCGGCCACCTGGTTCTATGTGTCGGCCCTAAAATCGCGGACACACCGCTAATGCATCTCTATGGGCAGTCACAGCTCGAATTCTAATTGGTCGGCGTTCAATCCGAAATCGAGCTGACTGCCCATAGAGATGCATTAGCGGTGTGTCCGCGATTTTAGGGCCGAGAAATAGAACCAGGTGGACGGCCATAAAATCGCCGACACACCGCTAATGTATGTCAATGGGAAAAAAAGGCGGACCGCAATGAGAACTGTGTCTCACTGTCGCAAGTAAAAAAATAAATAAATTAAATAATAAAAATAATGATTTAAAAATAATTAAAAAATAATAAAAAAAATAATAAAAAATAATAAATAATTAAATAAAAATAATAATTAAAAAAAAAAAAAAGGCGGACCGGAATGAGAACCGCGTCTCAGTCTGACTTAAAAAAAATAAATAAATTAAATAATAAAAATAATGATTTAAAAATAATAAAAAATTAATAAAAAAAATTAATAAAAAATAATAAAAAATTAAATAAAAATAATAATTAACAAAAAAAAAAAAAGGCGGACCGGAATGAGAACTGTGTGTCAGTCTGACTTAAAAAAAATAAATAAATTAAATAATAAAAATAATGATTTAAAAATAATTAAAAATTAATAAAAAAAATAAATTAAAAATAATAAATAATTAAATAAAAATAATAATTTAAAAAAAAAAAAAGGCGGACCGGAATGAGAACTGTGTCTCAGTCTGACTTTAAAAAATTAATTTTATTTAATTATTTATTATTTATTTATTTTTTTTTTTTATTAATTTTTAATTATTTTTAAATCATTATTTTTATTATTTAATTTATTTATTTTTTTTAAGTCAGACTGAGACAAAGTTCTCATTCAGGTCCGCCTTTTTTTTTTTTTTTTAATTTATTTTTATTTAATTATTTATTATTTTTTATTTATTTATTTTATTCTTTTTTAATTATTTTTAAATCATTATTTTTATTATTTAATTTATTTATTTTTTTACTTGCGACAGTAAGACACAGTTCTCATTGCGGTCCGCCTTTTTTTTCCCATTGACATACATTAGCGGTGTGTCGGCGATTTTATGGCCGGCCACCTGGTTCTATGTGTCGGCCCTAAAATCGCGGACACACCGCTAATGCATCTCTATGGGCAGTCACAGCTCGAATTCTGATTGGTCGGCGTTCAATCCGAAATCGAGCTGACTGGCCATAGAGATGCATTAGCGGTGTGTCCGCGATTTTAGGGCCGACAAATAGAACCAAGTGGACGGCCATAAAATCGCCGACACACCGCTAATGTATGTCAATGGGGAAAAAAAAGGCGGACCGCAATGAGAACTGTGTCTCACAGTCGCAAGTAAAAAAATAAATAAATTAAATAATAAAAATAATGATTTAAAAATAATTAAAAAATAATTAAAAAAAATAATAAAAAATAATAAATAATTAAATAAAAATAATAATTAAAAAAAAAAAAAAGGCGGACCGGAATGAGAACTGCGTCTCAGTCTGACTTAAAAAAAATAAATAAATTAAATAATAAAAATAATGATTTAAAAATAATTAAAAAAGAATAAAATAAATAAATAAAAAATAATAAATAATTAAATAAAAATAATAATTAAAAAAAAAAAAAAAAAAAGGCGGACCTGAATGAGAACTGCGTCTCAGTTTTGAGGGGCTCTTCTGATTGGCTGAGGGGAGTATACCGCGACCAATCAGAAGAGGGCCTCAGATCTCATTGAGGTAGAATGGCGGATTTTTCGTCCATTCTATCTTAATGAGAAGGAAGAGGACGTCGGAGCTGGAAGTTGGCGAAAAGAAGACAGAAGATCCCCGGGGCCGGACGAAGAGGCGGAGATGGCGGAAGGAAGAGAGAAGACCCCCGGGGCAGGAGGAAGAGGACGCCTGGCCGGACGGACGATCAGATGACTTGAAGGCATGTAAGTGAAAGACGGGGACGTTAGGTTAGGCGACGGCGGGGGCTTCGGGTGTAGGGCCTTAGGTGACAGCGGCGTTAGGTTAGGGGACGGCGGGGGCTTCGGGTGTAGGGCCTTAGGTGACAGCGGCGTTAGGTTAGGGGACTGCGGGGGCTTAGGGCGTAGGGCGGACATAGGGCGGCGGGCGTAGGGCGGACATAAGGCGGCGGGCTGTGCGGACATAGGGCGGCGGGCTGTGCGGACATAGGGCGGCGGGCTGTGCGGACATAGGGCGCCGGGCTGTGCGGACATAGGGCGGCGGGCTGTGCGGACATAGGGCGGCGGGCTGTGCGGACATAGGGCGGCGGGCTGTGCGGACATAGGGCGGCGGGCTGTGCGGACATAGGGCGGCGGGCTGTGCGGACATAGGGCGGCGGGCTGTGCGGACATAGGGCGGGGGCTGTGCGGACATAGGGCGGCGGGCTGTGCGGACATAGGGCGGCGGGCTGTGCGGACATAGGGCGGCGGGCTGTGCGGACATAGGGCGGCGGGCTGTGCGGACATAGGGCGGCGGGCTGTGCGGACATAGGGCGGCGGGCTGTGCGGACATAGGGCGGCGGGCTGTGCGGACATAGGGCGCCGGGCTGTGCGGACATAGGGCGGCGGGCTGTGCGGACATAGGGCGGGCTGTGCGGACATAGGGCGGCGGGCTGTGCGGACATAGGGCGGCGGGCTGTGCGGACATTGCTGGGGGCGGGCTGTGCGGACATTGCTGGGGGCGGGCTGTGCGGACATAGGGCGGCGGGCTGTGCGGACATAGGGCGGCGGGCTGTGCGGACATAGGGCGGCGGGCTGTGCGGACATAGGGCGGCGGGCTGTGCGGACATAGGGCGGCGAGCTGTGCGGACATAGGGCGGCGGGCTGTGCGGACATTGCTGGGGGCGAGCTGTGCGGACATTGCTGGGGGCGGGCTGTGCGGACATGGGGGGGGGGGGGCGAATTGTGGGTAGCGGGGAGCGGAGGCGGCAGTGCCGCCTCCGTTCCATGGTCCCCGGGTAGGGATTTGCGGCTCAGGCAGCGACTCGCAATGGCCTCGCGGCCATTGCTCGCGCTACCTGAGCGGTAAATGGCAAAGGTTGTAGCCGGGCCTGTGGATCGATTTTGGGCCAGCGACTCGCAATGGCCGCTTCGCGGCCATTGCTCGCCCTGAGCCAGCGACTCGCAATGGCCTCGCGGCCATTGCTCGCGCAGCATTGGGCGCTTCGCGCCCAATGTTAAATTCGTATCCACATGACGACATCGGAAAGTGCGCGTGAAGGGGCGCTTTTCCGATTCGCGATTATATAATAGATAGTAATATCTGCAAAAATAAAATAATGTTTCACTATATGTATGAGAACCTGGTGACAAGAGGAATGATCCAAACGAGATATGATATTTAGTGATCTAACCTGCTGTACTAAGGTGCTTTATCGTGTATTTTTGTCAGCAAATTGGGAACATGTGTGTTACCCCAGTTATAAAATGCAATCTCATATTGATGTAATCTTAATTTGGAATATGGGAAAATTAACCAATCTGGATATATTATATTTCTATTATCTTGTTATGGGAATTCTAGGTGCATAGACACGGATGTGTGGCATTTATAATTAGCTGAAATAGTTAAAAAATATTAAAAAATAAATAAACAATAAAATGTGACTGCACTACCAATGCTGACTTTTTATTGTCTAATTATTCTTATTTTTGGAATTAAAAGGCATGAAATAGAGGCTTGATTGGGACTGAGGAAATGAATAAACACTGTGAAGACACTGATTAAAACGCTAAATAAAATCATTCTGGATCAGAAGCAGTCGTCTACAAAAATTATTATTAATATTATAAAAAATCTTTATTTGGATAATAAAATGTACAAATAAATAAAAAATACTAAAAATGCTGAACATATTATTAAAATAAGTTATTTAAAAAACATTATCTCTATTTTTGAGGCTCATTTTAATTCATTATTAAGATATGACTTCACTGAATGGTCGCTTTACAGTGGTATTCTGTATATATTCATTCATCAAAGAAAGAAAGAAAGGTTCTCTTCGGTAGTACTTCCAAGGAAGCAATCACCAAGGCATCTTAAGGATGGATCGTACTTGGGGCATATGGGAAAATATATTACTCCTCTAGAATCATAATCCAATCCGCTAGACCAAAGGTCAGAACATGATGCCAGAACTTGTTGGATGCTAGAGCTGGAGCGGTACTAACCAGCTCATCTTAAGCTGATATCGTTCAGAAATCTAAATATACAGATAAAATGGAAAAGAATAATGTCAACGCTTCTGTTGTTGCTGAGTGCCGTGAAAAAAATCACAGAAGTGACACTGTCCTATTTCTAATATATTCATTAGTCAAGGAAGGAAAACTCTCTTTTTTGTAGTCCTTCACAGAGATTAATCATCAAAGTCCATTAGAACGGGCTCGAACCTACAAGAAGACACAAGGAGATCTGTATTATTCTACCACAGTCATGTATCCCTGAACTGAATATGAACCATGCGGGATACTGGAGCTGGGACAGAGGAAACCAGCTATTCCCAAAATGATCTCGATCCACATAGAATATATGTGGTTGAAACAGGTAATTGTAATAGTGACGTCCCTGTTGGGATTAACTGGTGGCAAACATTCGGATCAATGGAGAGATATTCTCCTATATTATTGTACTATTATGCTGCGCAGAAAAGATGTGATGAACATACTTGTATCATTCAACACAGTTGCTGACCCTTAAAGAAAATATATCATATATTGAACCAAAAACACCTCTGGTGCTGTATCTGACAATCCCAAAATGATGGAATCTTATATTATCTTATATTAATAATGCCTAAGGGTACCTTATACTGATTTTATAGTGTGGATCTTGAGTTCATATGCAAGAAAGAATTCAGTATGTTGAGACCAAAAAATCATTAGTGCTGTGTAAATAACCTAAAATAGTGATGGATTACATTATATTATGTCCCATTATTAGTGCCTAGGAGTCATTTGTAGTGATTTTAGCGAAGATCTTAGGTGCTGTGTGCAGGGATGATTCAATAAGTTAACGTGCACAGGTAAATCATATCCAAAGTCCCAAAGTCAATCAAAAAAATTAATGTGGAATAATAGTGATTTTGGAATTGTGAGAAGATGCTGACCCACTAACTAGTCTGAATATTTAGAAAGAAGTTTACATGATAAACCAAAATTTAAGAAGGTACACCTCTGAATTACACGACCAAATGGTCATCCGAAAATACCATAGAACTAAATTAGATCAATTCTGTCACCAGGTTCAGACCTCCAGGCTTCAATGTGCACAATTTATACATCCAAAATGTCTCCTTCTTTTTCAATACCTCAAACCTATTGATTGTGTTTATGGGGACATATGTTCTATAGGTGTTACTTTGATCAAAGTGGGTTCTCTTTTGTGATGACCATTTGTTCATGTAATTCAGAGGTGTACTTTCTTAAATTTTGGTTTAATAGAATTCAAATAGAATATGCGGTTCTAAGGTAGAGCGCAGGTATGAGACGGGATACTTTAATCTTTATCTCCGTAACTTTATTCATAAAAAGCTCCAGACCACAACATGTTTCGACGTACAGACGTCTTCCTTGAGAGACGTCTGTACGTCGAACACAATGTTGTGGTCTGGAGCTTTTTATGAATAAAGTTACGGAGATAAAGATTAATGTATCCCGTCTCATACCTGCGCTCTACCTTAGAACCGCATATTCTATTTGAATTCTATTAATCTAATTCCATTGTGGAAAGCGGTGACAGAGCTGCAGGAGGGATAGGGTTAATGGATCAACCTGGTGTTTCCTGACCTAACCCTGGAGAGAGAGTGTGGACAGCACGATGCCAGGAGCAGAGGTGATTGAGGACACAGGAGCACTACAGATCCAAGGCTGGCAGCCTGAGCCACAAATCTACGCTCACAATCTGGTTGTGCGGATCGGGCACAACCTTTAAAGGTTAGTTTGCTTAGAATACGACTGCTTTAAAGACAGGAGAGGTCCACAGGTGGCGCTACACTATTTTTTCTTTTTAAATTTTGGTTTATCATGTAAACTTCTTTCTAAATATTCAGACCACTTAGTGGGTCAGTATCTTCTCACAATTCCAAAATCACTATTATTCCACATTAATTTTTTTGATTGACTTTGGAAAGGATTTACCCGTGCACGTTAACTTATTGAATCATCCCTGCACACAGCACCTAAGATCTTCGCTAAAATCACTACAAATGACTCCTAGGCACTAATAATGGGACATAATATAATGTAATCCATCACTATTTTAGGTTATTTACACAGCACTAATGATTTTTTAGTCTCAACATACTGAATTCTTTCTTGCATATGAACTCAAGATCCACACTATAAAATCAGTATAAGGTACCCTTAGGCATTATTAATATAAGATAATATAAGATTCCATCATTTTGGGATTATCAGATACAGCACCAGAGGTGTTTTTGGTTCAATATATGATATAGCTTCTTTATATATTCAAATGTATGATATGGCTCTATTCATTAAGGGTCAGCTACTGTGTTAAATGATACAAGTATGTTCATCACATCTTTTGTGTGCAGCATAATAGTACAATAATATAGGAGAATATCTCTCCATTGATCCGAATGTTTGCCACCAGTTAATCCCAACAGGGACGTCACTATTACAATTACCTGTTTCAAATACATATATATTCTATGTGGATCGAGATCATCTTGGGAATAGCTGGTTTCCTCTGTCCCAGCTCCAGTATCCAGCATGGTTCATATTCAGTTCAGCGATACATGACTTTGGTAGAATAATGCAGATCTCCTTGTGTCTTCTTGTAGGTTCGAGCCCGTTCTAATGGACTTTGATGATTAATCTCTGTGAAGGACTACCAAAGAGAGTTTTTCTTCCTTGACTAATGAATACCGTATATACTCGTGTATAAGCCGACCCCCCTACTTTTGCCCCCAAAATCTGGGAAAACCTATTGACTCGTGTATAAGCCGAGGGTGGACCCCAGCACAGGTATACAGCCCCCAGCAGTGTGGTATGCAGGCCCCCTCAGTGGTATACAGGCCTCCCCAGTGGTAGTATACAGCCCCTAGCAGTGTGGTATACAGCAGCCTCCCCAGTGGTACATACAGGCCCCAGCAGTGTTACAGCAGCCTTCCCAGTGGTATATACAGCACCAGCCCCAGGGGTATATACAACAGCAGCCCCAGGGGTATATACAGCAGCAGCCCCAGGGGTATATACAGCACCAGCCCCAGGGGTATATATAGCAGCAGCCCCAGAGGTATATACAGCACCAGCCCCAGGGGTATATACAGCAGCAGCCCCAGGGGTATATACAGCACCAGCCCCAGGGGTATATACAGCAGCAGCCCCAGGGGTATATACAGCACCAGCCCCAGGGGTATACAGGCCCCCCACCCATCAAGATCCAGGGCCCCCCCTTGCTCGGCAAACCTGTAAAGTAAAATCCTTATACTTATCACTGTCCTGTCGCCGCCGTCCTGCCGCTGCCGACACCGCGATTCTCCATCTTCATTCAGCGTCTTCCGGCTTCCTGTGGTCGGCGCTGACAATGACGTCATCACATGACCGCGAGCGGCCAATCAGCGCCGGGAACGCGCCTCAGACATCACGGCATGTCCTGGCAGGACTGTACATCGCCTGCCTCTACACTGGAGACTGCAAAAAGGCGTCGGAAAGGTAAGTATGAATTCTT
The DNA here is from genome assembly GCA_033576535.1 of Allobates femoralis. Lineage (NCBI taxonomy): Eukaryota > Metazoa > Chordata > Amphibia > Anura > Aromobatidae > Allobates > Allobates femoralis. The sequence goes on along the minus strand of JARQOC010001140.1, from coordinate 29,475 downwards.
TATTATTATTTATACCTCTGACTTTGTTTAATTTTGATTTCGCAGTGTATATATATATATATATATATATATATATATATATATACACTGTGAAATTAAATGGGGCTGTCACACATGTCACAGAGGGGAGGAGGAACAGGATTCTTCCTCACCCTCTGTGACAGCGGGAGCAGCGAGGAGGTATCGGGCGGCTACTGTGAATAACCAGCTCATGCCGAAGAATGAGCTGTTCATTTCAAATAGCAGAGCGGGAAAGTCGACAGTGAAGTCAGCTTTCCCGCCCGCTTTGTGAGTGTAGCACTGTCACGGCAATCCTGCGTCGCTAATGCGCGCGGCTGTTTTGCATACGCTGCGCTCATTGGTTGCCGCGGTTGGCGGCAACCAATGAGTGCTGGCGCGCAATTTCCGTGACAGACAGAGAACCTTAGACAATTATATAGTAGTTATGGGCTGTTGAATTGAGTATTCACACAGTGATTTTACTACAATTTGTACATGATAAAGTGTTTTTTTTTTTCCAAAATTGTTTACTTAGTATGTCATGTGGGAAACTCCCCAGTCTGACATCATCATGACACAAGTGATTGTTTTTGGGCGGGGAAATCTGATTCAGATAGTATATAAGGCTGTGAGTTGGTCAGTCATGCAGCATATCCCTGACGTAGGTACAAAGTCTGTACTGAAATGCGTTGGATGGAATAAAGAAGCAGCTTACATACTCTTGGCTTCCCTGGCATTTATTCAGGTACGGTGGGACGGCAGTGCAGATCACTAAAGCACGATCTCTCTCTGGTCTTTTTCTTGGAGTCAGGGACCCGGCCCTGCAGACGGTGCAGAAGCTACATGCTCGAGCAATAAACCCGGAGGCCCCAGACTTCTAACCGGAGCTGTGGCCGAACACTCGCCACATCTTGGGGAAGGTGGCTGAACTAGGGAGCAGTCTTCGCTAGAGTGACCTAATGGCGCCGGGACATACAAGCACCCGTGGCCACCAGCACTTGAGCTCTGTACTGTGGAGAGTGTTGAGAGTCTGGGGAGCAGAGGGATGATACGCTCGCCTCAGAGGAGAACTACCCCTTATAGCGCTGAGAGAAGAGACCCACAAAAGACTGAGACACTGGGAAAGGAGAGTAGGGGCAACAACCTTGGCTTGACTGTAACGACCCGGCCACTGGAAAAAGAGCAACCAGAGACTGGCAGAGAGTGTACCCAGCGGCCATGTTTAACAACTGAGTAAAAGTAACGGAACTGCAGCTGTGGTGTGAGAGACCTTTATTTGTGGCGACCAACAGCTGCAGAGGCCGCCTTAAACACTGAGGCTACTGGTGATTAAGCGGGCATCTGCCAAGGTACGAGCCAAGAGATACCACTCCTCTGACCTGGGGAATGTGCTTCGCCTACGGGTGCGGGACTATCTAAGCTGCCGGTCATCATCCCAGAGGTTCTGCAGTAGTGGCGGCTGCCCTGGCCGCATACTGCAGGTGGCGTTAAGATTACCCCCTTTCATCCCCTCAGACTTTCAATAACATCTCCCCGTTTATTTATTTAAATGACACCGCCAGGGTCACGGCATCGGGTCTCGCCCCTGTCTGTCCCTGTGAAAAGAACCGAAGAAGAGAGGTGATGTAGAACAAGTAAGCGCCCGGTTCACAAGTCTTCCCCGACACTAAAACATGTAGCAATTTCAGATGTCCAGTGGCATTGAAGTTTCCATTGATGAAGAATGGCACCACAATTTTTGTAACCCATATGCCACACCATACCATCAATTTTTGTGTTCCAACAGTCTTGGAGGGATCTATCCACTGTGGGTTAGTGTCCGACCAATAGCGGTGGTTTTGTTTGTTAACTTCACCATTCACAAAAAGTTTGCCTCATCACTCATCTGAAGGCAATTGTATATGCTGTGAAGATACGAGATGTGCAGCATCTGAAACAACGGATACTGGAAGCCTGTGCTAGCATTTCTTCTGCGGTGTTGCTATCAGTGTGTCAAGAGTGGGAGAAGAGGGTTGCATTGACAATCCAACACAATGGGCAGCAGTTTGAACACATTTTATAAGCTCCTGATGAAGCCGTCATTACGGGGAAACGTGTTGAGGGAGAGGTGGTGTGATAGCAGGTCCCTGTTTTGCAAAGTCTGGAAATATGTCACAAGGTATGGGTGCGTTTTCTTTTATACATCCTCAGGTTTACTTCCTGGTTTAGCACTCTGCCTATGATGATACTACTGACTATGCTCTATATAAGGGCTTGTGGTGTTTAAGTAATAATAGTACAGGGCATTCATATAACTTTAAGTGGGGGGTAGCAGGTGTCTTTGTAGGTATTTAAAACCTAGATGCTTTGGGAGCATGTTAGCACACTTTATACTAAAGTACTAGACTGTCCTTTGATACAGAATGTATACTGGTGACACTTGTATGTGACCCCCTTGATATTGCCTTTAGTGTGGCAATATAGTGATAAACCCCTTTTGGTTGTCTGCCTTGTTCTTATAACACCTAATATTGTTCTGCTACACAGTACTTTTTTATTTCACACTCCTCTGTTTTTGATCTGCCAATCCTGCTTGTCACTATATGGTGTAATATTTATATTTTTTATAAAGATCTTGCACAGTGCAATAAATCTCTTTTTTTCTTGGATCATTACCACGGTCTCACTCACCCCCTACCGGGTGGGGTGGTTGGGATTTGGTTCTTTAGGTTTATAATTTGGGATCCATTTGGACCTAGAGTCCAGTTTTTTTAGGTTGTAATTACATTTTATAAGTGGTGATAAACTTTATTATTATTATTATTATTATTATTTATTTATATAGCGCCATTGGGTTCCATGGCGCTTTACATGAGGATGAGGGAGACAAGAACAAGTACACTAAATCTAGGCGATCAGGACGTACAGGTACAGGAGGGGCAGGGACCCTGTCCACGAGGACTCACAGTCTATGAGGGGTGGGTTAGGATACAGTAGGATGGGGGAATGTCAGGTATGGGGCGTTCGCCTGGGTCTCATGGCAGGTTGTAGGCTTGACGGAACAGGTGAGTCTTCAGGTGACACTTGAAGTTACTCAGGGTAGGAGAGTGTCTGACGTGTTCGGGTAGGGAGTTCCAGAGTAAGGCAGATGCCCGGGAGAAGTCCTGAACTCGGTTGTGTGAAGAGGTGATGAGGGGGGAGCAGAGGAGGAGTTCTTGGGAGGAGCGGAGGTTGCGTGAGGGTAGGTATCGGGAGACCAGGTCGGAGATGTATGGTGGGGCCAGGTTGTGTATGGCTTTGTACGTCATGGTTAGTGTTTTGAATTGGGATCTCTTGGAGACGGGGAGCCAGTGAAGGGCTTGGCAGAGGGGGGAGACAGGGGAGTAGCGGGAGGACATATAGATGAGTCGGGCAGCGGAGTTGAGGATAGACTGGAGAGGTGTGAGAAAGTTAGCCGGGAGGCCATTGAGAAGGAGGTTGCAGTAGTCAAGGCGGGAGATGATAAGAGCATGGATGAGTGTTTTAGCGGTGTCGTGGGTGAGGAAGGAGCGGATCCGTGAGATGTTCTTGAGCTGGAGCCGGAGGGAAGTGGTGAGGGCCTCGATGTGGGGTTTGAAGGATAGGGAGGAGTCGAGGATTACCCGAGGCACTTGGCTTGGGGGACTGGGGAGAGGGCGCAGTCGTTGATGCAGATGGATAGGTTGGGAGGTAGGGTGGAATTTTTTGGGGGGAAGACTATGAATTCAGTTTTGTCCATGTTGAGTTTAAGGAAGCGGGCAGAGAAGAAGGATGAGATGGCGGAAAGGAAACTTGTAAATAACTCATGAAAGAATATAGTTACGTTCAAACCAAGCATACCATTGTTTTTCTTATGAAATTCCCAATACGTTTGATGTGTCACATGACCCTCTGGATCCAATATGGCCAACTTTAAAATGGCCGCCATGGTCAGCACTAGGGATGAGCGAGTCTACTCGCTAGGACTCGTTACTCGGCGATTCTTAAGGGACTCGCTGGACTCGGTAATCGGCGAGTCTTTTAGCGAATACTCGCTCAGTAACGAGTCCAATGCAAGTCAATGGCAATCTTAGTTTTGTCAGAGTTTACTTTATCTCACTCGCTAGACTCGCTAGACTCGCTCTATCACATCGCTATATAGCTTGAATCTCCCCAAACAGCAGCGAGTCTGAGCGAGTCTACGAGTCCGAATCCTAGCGAGTCTGCGATTCCGAGTCCTGTATTCTCTATTCGGGACTCGCGAATCCAGAATCTTTTATGTTACTAGTCAGCATTGCGTGTTAGGTCAGAAAACTTGTGAAGAAGGACAAGCATCTTAGCCAATCATAGTCAGTAATGCCATAGCAGCTTTGGTTGTGTCAGGACTATGATTGGCTGCTGTCCATCGTGATGCCTATGTCATCTATGACAGGCAAGGCAGTATATAAGGCTTGCCCCGCCATTTTGGGCACATTCCTGAGAAGAGCTGACCTAGTGCAGGGAGACTTGGAGCAGATCTAGGGACAGTTAGGCAGTGTAGGAGTCACACATAACCCAAAAGTTCTTTTCAGAACTACCAGGACGGAGGATTGCTGTACAGGACTGTAAGGAAGGGAGATAGGAGCAGCCTTACAGTGAATCCAGCACCATCCTCAGAGCTTAGTTCACCCAGCTTTCCGCAGAGCTGTAATCCTAAGCTTTTTCTTATTTTTGGCACTAGTCTACCAAATAATTTTGGTGCCATTTTTCCACAAAAAATTTCCTGTGCCAGTGCGTTGCTGTACGGTGTCCTGCCTGCAGCTCGCACGGTACTTGTAACATTTTACGCAGCCAGCACCGCAGCCTAATAGTGCCTGGTTCTGCGTACTAAACAATTTTTTCCTGTGCCAGTGCGTTGCTGTACGGTGTCCTGCCTGCAGCTCGCACGGTACCTTCCATCTGTCTTAAAATATCGCAGGGTGCTTTCACATCTGCGTTTTTCGTAATTCGCGGCAGATGCGGTGAAAAAACCGCATCTGCCGCGTTTACCGCATAACCGTTCCACTTGCGGCGCGGTTGCGTTTTTTTCTATGCAAAGTATAGGCATACTTGCGGCAGGTGCGGCAAGTGCGGTTTTGCACTTGCGGCAGGTGCGGCCGCGAAAAAAACCGCGGCTTACTGCGGTTTTTTTCGCGGCCGCACCTGCCGCAAGTGCAAAACCGCACTTGCCGCACCTGCCGCAAGTATGCCTATACTTTGCATAGAAAAAACCGCAACCGCGCCGCAAGTGGAACGGTTATGCGGTAAACGCGGCAGATGCGGTTTTTTCACCGCATCTGCCGCGAATTACGAAAAACGCAGATGTGAAAGGGCCCTAAGCCTCTAGTGTGTACCTTTCACGAAATAGTACCTGCTACTTGTTTTACAAGCCCCCAGAAAGCCACCAGAAATTATAAAAATGTTTGCTTTTACAGCATGGTGTGTGCCCGAGAATCGCTTCCCCCTCCCATCATCGGCTCCAAATAAGAGAAAAACCTGCGAGTTTGGACTCGCACACTTTCAGAGACACATCAGCGATTTGGAAATAGCATTATTCGTTATTACTCGGTTCCCTATTCATTAACATTGGACTCGCTAGACTCGCAACGAGTAGCGAGTCCTGGGCTCGGACTCGTGCGGGTCTAGCGATTCCGAGTAATTTAGGACTCGCTTATCCCTAGTCAGCACCCATCTGGAAAACCTTTCACCCTCCCATATACTAATGTGCCACAAACAGAAAGTTGATAATACCAACCATTCCCATTTTATTTAGGTGCATCCATATAAATGGCCCATGCTGTAGTCCCCTGTAAACAGCAGAGGCCCTCATACAGCCACCTGCATGCAGCAGGAGACCACACACACAAAAAAAATGTAGACAGGCACACACACAAGAATACAAACAGGACGCACACGCAGGCACAAGAACACAGACAAGCACACGCACGCACAAGAACACACACAGGCACGCACGCACAAGAACACAGACAGGCACATGCACGAAAACACAGACAGGCATACGCATGAGAGCACAGACAAACACACGCACAAGAACACAGACAAACACACACAAGAACATGACAAGCACACGCACAAGATAACAGACAAGCAAACACACGCACAACAATACAGGCAGGCGCACACACGCACAAGAACGCAGTCAGGCAAATGCATGAGAACACAGACAAGTGAGAGGGAGAAAGGAAAAGAATGTGTGGAAGGACTGGGATCAAATGCACACATCAAAACATTACGAAAATTGCAAAATTTTATTCAAAAATGGCACAAATTTATAAAGACACCAAAAATTTATAAAAACATTTAAAATTGTGTGAACACAGCACACCACAAACTACAATACCAACAACAATTATCCACAATATCAAATCCCGTGGGGTAGTCACCATGGGAATAGGACGTTTCTCTGGGGACCCTCTGTGATGTGCCTGCTTTTGCTCTCATCAGTCCTTACTGCGCTCTCCTCTTTCCCTCCTTGCGCTCCCGCACACAGAGCCCACCGCCGGTCCCTATGGATTCTTACGGAGTCTAACGCCCTCGGAGCCTCCAGTTTAGAGTCTGTCACCCCTGGGCCTCCTCCTGGAATCTCTCTCTGGGCCTCCTTGACCCTATACGGGGGCCTTAATGCTGGGGTTGCCGTGACCTCTGAAGAAGTGAAAGCCGTCCAGTTCTGCGACTAGGGGATAAATGCCTGCACCGCCTTGGAGCCGGTCCTCCGGTTTGGACTGGATCCCTCCGTCCTCAACACCCTAGCATCCCCTTCGTTCCTGGGCCACCTCTCCTGAGGTGCCCTCCACTGCGCTTCTCGCAGGATTCCCCTCCAACGACATTTCTGACTTTCCCACTCTCAACTATACCACCTTCCCTCCTCCCACCGAGACCAGTTTCCTAGCAACAGAAGGGAACATGACCCCTCCAAATCGGTCCCCAGCCTCTAAAAACCTGTCCCTGCACTTTCCTATAAGGTTTCAAGCTATCCCTCTCTTTCCCTTTAGAGATTATGTAAAGTGGAATAATCACATTTATTACCTGGCAAATCTGCGGCTTCTGAATCCCCAAGGAGTCACAGTGGGTGTTCCCTTTGGCTCCTTATCGCCGCCTCCACAGCTGTTTTTCACTCCCCAATGGACATGAAAATGAATGTTTTTTTTCAATAAATGTGTTTATTAATTTCAAAAGGTCATAAGAAAAAAAAGGTAACAATTCAGATATAAAGAATTACACATTCGTACATAGTTTGGGGTATGACAGAAAACACGTTCCATTTCCAAGGCCGAGACCCCGGTAGCCGTCTCAAAAGACCCTGATACATATAATTCACCAATTATATCACATCAAGATAAAGCTTGAAGCGAAGTGTAAGCCAGGTCTTGCTATTCCGTAGCCATCTAAACATCTCTGTCATCCCTGCAGACCATGAAATAAAAAAGAGAAAAAAAAAGGGGAAAGGTAATGAAAGAAGACATGAAAGGAGGGAACAGAAGGGAAGAAGGGGTGGAGAGAAAAAAAAAAAAGGGAGGGAAGAGGAAACCTGGTTAATCTAGCTCAAGAAGGAAGAGAGGATCGCAACAACCAATCCGCAAACTCCGGGCTCTCCTTAAAAGAATGCCATAGATACCATGTACTCCCCCCGTCTGATCCGGTGTCATGATCATCGGCCATCAAAGACTCTATGCGACTCAGTTTGTTCATCTCAGCTATCCATTCCAGCATGGTGGGGACCTCCGTAGACCTCCAGTGTCTGGGAATGACAGCCCTAGCCGCCATTAAACAGAACCTCAAAATTCCCCTCTTTGCTGAGGACACAGCGGCAGGAGCCAGAGAATGAAAATGAATGCTGATGATCCTGTGTCGGATCGCTGGGCAGGCTTAGCCGGAATGATGCAAATCACGTCATTTCCATCGCTGTGACGTCGATACACCCTTTGGATGTATGGACGGACCTCACGCTGCGCATTTACACCTCGTGCATGTGCAATGCACAGCATGAGGTCCGTCCATACACCCAAAGGGTGTATCGATGTCACAGCACCAGACATGACGCGATTTGCATCATTCTGGCTAAGCCCGCCCAGCGATCCGACACAGGATCATCAACATTCATTTTCACGCCCATTGGGGCGTGAAAAACAACTGTGGAGGCGGCGATAAGCAGCCAGAGGGAACACCCACTACGACTCCTTGGGGAATCAGAAGCTGCAAATTTGTCAGGTAATAAATGTGGTTAGGGATAGCTTGAAACCTAAAAGTACCGTCACACACACGGCAATATTGCTTGCAATTTCACTGGCAATTTGCTAGTTGCAGTGAAATCATGGACACATTGTTCTATTTTGTTGCCATGCACACATGGAACAATGTGTCCATGATTTCACTGCAACCAGCAAATTGCCAGTGAAATTGCAAGCAATGTTGCCGCGTGTGACGGTACTTTATAGGAAGGTGCAGGGACAGGATTTTAGAGACTGGGGACCGATTTGGAGGGGTCAGGTTCCCTTTAAACTATTATTCACACAAAACATTACGCAGCATTTTTCAGCCCTTTCGGGAGGCACTTTTCTTATAACGTTACCGGATCAACGGGACCCAAACCATTTTAATAATATATACAGCCGAACTAATGTGCTGGGTTCACACACAATTCCGGTGGTAATTATCTTGCACTGGTACGGTAGTGTCCATGTCACGACCGGACTGTTTCAAGGCACAATATCACGTTTTATGAAGTTCTTGGGCTTAACGGGTTATAGTCCAATAAGTCTGAACCGCATATAAATAAGTCACATCACACATAAAGATATCACACGTGGAACTATATACATAGACGAGTTCTAGCGTCTCAGTCTTTAGTTTTGTAGACATGCAGGGCGTACCAGCCCTTGGGTCCAAAATGACGCTCATAGTCCACCCGGTCGTGGCGGTAGAGATCCCAGTCCGGGTTACTCTTGGGGAGGTGAGCCTCTACATCACGCCGGCTCACAAATACTTCCTCCCGCAGACTCGGTTCCCGAATGAACCCTCACCCGCTGTCCAGGTTAAACGCAGTCACCATACCCGATTTCTTTTCTTCAGGTGGTCTCGGCAGTAACCCTCGGGCTCGGGATCTCTCAAACAAGCTTTCCTGCTCCCGGGCCCACCATTCCTCACGGTGGCGCTGTTGTTCCGCCTGTTTGGCCCGTCACTGCTGCTCCGCCAGCTTGGGTTGCTCCCAAACTGGAATGGGGGACTCTCCTGCACCCCGGTGATGGCAGCGACACGGACTCTCCCGACCTGCCGATGCCGATGACTGTCTCACCAGAAAACGTGGGGCTGAGATGCACCGACTTCGTAATCGCTGCCATCCTGGCCGTCCTTCCAGAGTTCTTCCTCCTCGGAGTCCAGCTGGCTGGATGACTCCTCTAGGACGGCCTCCACGACCACGTCGGGTTCTCCCACAGGCACCTCCGGGACATCAGACTCGGCTGGCTCCTCGGGCTCTGCTTCAGTTACGTTGTCATCGGCAGCTGGCACAGGATCGTCTGGCACCCGGGATTGGGGCTCTTGCCTGTGCCTCTGGTTCTGGCCTGCTAGTACCCCGCTGCTCCGCCAGCCAGGATAGCTCGGACCGATACCAGCGCACTACCGCCTGACGTCCAGTCAAGTGTTTCATTCAACTGGACCCTCAAGTCCTGAAATGCGGTCTCCCAGAATGCAGCATCCCCTTCGTGGGTCAACAGGGAAGCTGCACCCTGGCCTGCAGCCTCCGCACTCTCATCCTCCACCTCCTGAACCAGATCTCTGAGCCTCGTTGCTGCCATCTTCACTGACCTGTAAACCGCACCCGTCCTTCTTTGTCTGCCTACTGCCGCACCCTTCCTGCCGCTTTTTATATCTTTTGGCAAGGGTACTTTGATCTTTGGCTCGCCCCCTTGGTTTTTCAGAGGCAATTGGGGCGGGCAGGTAGTTTCGCACCTCTGCCATGGCCCTCCCACTATGAGGGGCTGAGGTGTGCCCCTGGGCCAGCACATGTTGTCAAGTCTCTGGCCCTGCCATTTTGGGGCCCAGCAATAAAGTTTGGTTCAAATTAAAGTTCAAGGCCCACAGTACCCGGTATTACTGGGCATGGGATCCTGTTCGTGACGTCAAAAGCTGACCAAGGGCTATTAGGTACCCGGTTTCAGGCATTGATTTACTTGGGGATGTCATGGGTGGCCTGTGCCCGGACCCGTGGCCCTGGTGGTCACTAAAAAGGGGTTTAAAAATAAAAGAGTTTGTGACGCTACCCACTGTATCCGGTAATGATACCGGCGCTGCTGCAGACCTCCGGGGATGATGTTGAGGCAGCTAGTTGGTAATACTCCCCATATGTGGAGCGGGATCCCCAGGGCAGTAATGCAAGAATGGAGAGCTCACACAGGGAGGTGGCTAGTCAGGTTGGGATGCAGGCCGACAGTCTCTGTGGGCAGGAGTATGGCTCCTCCGATGCAGGCTAATAAACACACCACACAGTCTTAGTCTCTGAACCGGGCTTTACTGGTGACTTTGGCAGCAAACAGTTCTTTTTTTTTTAAACCAATTTTTATTCAAAATCAAGTCATGTTACAAAATGGGAACAGTCAGGCCGCAATAGCCTAAAATCAAAACATACATAGAAGAAACTAACGAGAACCCAATAAGAGGTAGGAAGGGAATAGGAGAGGGGTGGGGAAGAAAAAGGGGCAGGGGGGGAAATAATCAGGGGAAATAATCAGCAACCAGTGGGGAAAGGAAGGGGTAGGGGGGGAAATGCAGTAGTAATCAAGATATGCATTAATAAAATATCACATATAAGCAATGTTAGCAATACAAATACCACTCAGAGAGAGAGAGAAAGAGAGGGGCTCAACTGAAGAGAGGAGTGCTATCACTCTTAAACAAGGTAACATCCGTAACAGTGTGCACACAGCAAACAGTTCTTTACACAGTCCACGGGTATTGCTGGCGGGGTAGTCACCAGGGAATTAGAATGTTTCTCTAGGGACCCTCTGTGATGTGCCTGCTTTTCCTCTCATCAGTCCTTACTGTGCTCTCCTCTTTCATTCCTTGTGCTCCCCCGCACAGTGCCCACTGCCGGGCCCCATGGATCCTTATGGACTCGTATTGCCCTTGGAGCCTCTGGTTTGGAGTCTGTCACCTCTGGGCCTCCTCTTGGAGTCTATCACCTCTAGGCCTCCTCCTGGAGTCTATCTCTCTCTGGGCCTATGCCGAACCCCAGGCTGTGGGGTACTCGGGTATCAGGCCGCAAGGGTTAACGCTCCTGTTGTCATGGGGAGTGGTGGCCATGCCTGATCCCGTGTGCTGGGGGACTATTCTTTGAAAAGGGGATGATATGTACAGGGGATTATATACAAGTTTGTCGTCGTGACGCCACCTGTAGTTTCTGGTGGATGTGCACCAGCGCAGCCACAGTCTGCCGGAGGCAGATGGTATTGTGGCTAGTGTGGTAAAGTCCTCCACAGGTAGGACTGGACCTTCGGGGCAGCGTAGTGAGGAGGGGCAGCTTGTAGTGGAGCTGGGATGGTATAGGGAGTGCTGGAACTGTCTATGAGAGGGTCCGGTAATGGAGAGGAATGACACACACACACTGCAAAGTTTCTTTTACGTTTTACTGTTGTTTTGCAGGTAAAGACATCCAGGGCACTGACAGGTGGACAGGTTGCACAGTGGGTCCCCACAGCAAGTGGGTGTAAGGCCTCCTCTGTTCCTGTGTGAATATTGAAGCACAGCCTGCTTGAAGCCAGATTTGCTTCCTCTCTCTTCCTGACAGTATTCCTCTCTCTCTCTTCCTGTGCGGTCTCCGGGTTACCCTCGCTGATCACTGCTGTGTCACCGCGGTGTCTGGTTCCCTCTCTTGACTCACAGGGAATTAACCCAGTGGCCGAGGGTTTTCTGTGGTCCTAGAGTATCCCACAGGCGCGGATCCTCAATATCCGGTACTTCTTTGGCGAAACTTTCCTCCAAGTTCCTCGCCCCCTTTCGGCTATCTGCTCCTTGCCTTCCGTACCCACTTTAGGCTTGCGGGACGTAGAAGGGCAACTCCGGGTCACTGGTTCGGGCCCAACCGCAGCACCAACCACCAGGACGTCTTCGCAGCTCTCCTAGGGTCTGCACTCTCTGACTAACTCCTCCCCCAGCAGCAGTATTTATAGGGGATCTTGCCTAAGGTCAGCAAGTGGTGCTCCCCCTACTGTGCTGGGGTGGAAGGTGTTGTAGGTAGTAGGTACCTGCTGTGGAAAGCCAGCTGTGCATTAGAGAAGTCTGTGGCTACCTGCGTGAGCAGGGCGCCACATACCCCCCTAGGTAACATCAGTACTCCTGGACTGAGCATTTTTGTTGTTAACAAAAGGATAACAATAATAATAATGAAACAAGTAACATATTTTACAAAGTCTAAGACTAGAAAAAATTACAAAAAGACACTGAAAAATATTTGAAAAATTAAAAAAAACAGGTAAGTCCGTACGGTGCTAGTCCATCCACCGCAGGCTTTGAAAGTTTGTGGCTACATTAGTCCAATAACTGTAGTCCATTGAAATTTTAAAAGTTCAAAGGGAAAAGTTCAAAAGGGGAAAGTTCAAGGTTCAAAGGGGGAAAAGTTCAATAAGTCCTTAAAGGTAAAGTCGTTGAAAGCTCAACAGTTCAATATACACAACAACGGGTGTTTTCGGCGTAGGAGTCCTAGGTACTATGGGGCCTTTAACGGTCATAAGTGCTGTAGGTCTCCTGGCCCTGGGGTCACCTTATGGCCAAGTTGTTGCTCTCCCTAACAGCTCCTTATGCCAATTCCCTCTTGTTGGTGTTGTGTACCTGGTTTTTGACTACTCCACCTTTGGAACACTATTTACATTTCTTACTTTTATAACGACTATTTACAGGTTAATTCAGTGTGCTCTACCTCTAACTTTACTATACCCATTCTCCAAACCTAGGCGGGGGTTGACCTTCTGTGCATCTACATGATTTCCGCACTACAGGTGACACTGTCTCAGGTGAGGTGTCTAGTGAAGGGTTTGGTGCAGGTATGTCAGGTAAGCTTCTACGTTGCCTTAGTCTCACTATAGGGCTAGCAGGTGTACCAATTGCAACATCTTCAGATTTTCTAGCAATGGGTATTTCTTCCTGATTCCTTTGTTCCACTTCATTAGGCTGGTAGAAATTTAGTATTGGCACTATGATGGCTCCATCTTGTTGAGGCCAATCTTCTGGGAATTCTCCTAGAATTGTTGAGATTACTTTCTTTACTGGTTCTTGATATGGACTTCTTTCTAGTTCTGGTTCAGACTCTTGAATTGGTTGAATTGAGGAATTTTGGTCTTTCCAGTCTGTTGGACACTTTTTGATGTGATCTCTGGATACAGCCTGTGTGTTTTTTTCCACCGTCTTTACTGATAAGGCAGACTTTACTGATGTCATTTCCAGAGTCTAGTAGGACTTAGGGTTCTTGTTACCACCGATCGTCTAACTTATGTTTGGTCCTCTTTCTCTTAAGTACAATACTTCCAGGTGTTATGGGTTCTGCTGGAGCGTGTTTGTTAAAGTCCCTTTCTTGCTTTTCACAGGATTTCTCTAGGTTGCTCTCTACACAAGCTTGAACCTTTTGGTATTGTTCTTGGCGATGGGTTTTCCAATTTGAGATGGTATGATCTGCTTCAGGATCTACTACTCCGAGTTCCAAGTCAACGGGTAACTTTCCTGTACGGGCTCTCATCAGGTAAACTGGTATACAGTTTGTAGAGCTTACTGGAATGTGGTTGTACATGTCAACCAAATCAGGTAACTTCTCCGGCCATTGGTTTTGTTCTTCTACTGGTAGGATCTTCAACATGTCAATGATGATGTGATTCATTTTCTCACAGAGTCCGTTGGTTTGGGGATCATACGGGGTCGTTCAGATCTTTTTGCACACATACATCTGGCAGAACTCTTGGAAGATTTCTGCTTCGAAGGCTGATCCTTGGTCTGTTAAGACATGTTTTGGGTATCCCAATGGTCTGCAGAAGACATTTTGGAAAGTTTTAGCGGCTGTTGCAGCTGTCAAGTCTCTTACGGGAGCAACCATTAAGAATCTCGAACAATGGTCTACCATGGTTAACGTGTAGGTGTAACCGTTTCTACTTGGAGTCAGTTTTACATGGTCCAAGGCTATGATTTCCAGAGGCTGTCTGGTTACAATGGGATGAAGTTGGGCTTTCTGGCTCTGTAAGTCCTTTCTTCTCAGGCTGCAGGATTTACAAATCTTACACCATTTCTCAGTAGATGATCGCATGCCGACTCAAAAGAACCTATCCTTCAGTAGCATCTCTAGCTTCTTCCATCCGAAGTGACCAGTCTGGTTGTGATAGACGTTCAAGACCACAGGAATCTCTGATTTTGACACGATGATCTGCCAAGCCATCTCGTGAGTTCTTGGATTGATGTACCTCCGACACACCTTATCTTGGTATAACAACAGCTTAGTTCGTTCGCTCCACAGATGTTTTGCTTCAGATTGGGGATTCTCAGGTAGCTTCGCTGACTCTTGGGTTATCAGTTGTTTGATTAGACTGACAGCCGGAACATTGTCTTGCGCTTCTCTCCAACCGAAGTGGGGCAACGGGTTGACTGTCCTTACCGAAGAATCTTGACGAGTTTGCTGACATTGGTTAACTGTTACTTTTAGTTGGTGGAAAGCAGGTAACCCCACTTCTTTCAGCTCGTCTTTGTCTACACCCTCTTCTGATAAGTGAGGCATTCTGGATAATGCGTCCGCGTTTCCATTCTGGTGCCCAGCCCGGTACTTGATGGTGAACTGGTAGTTGGACAATCCGGCCATCCATCTCTGCTCCATGGCTCCCAACTTCGCAGTTTCCAGGTGGGTCAGCGGATTGTTATCTGTGTAGGCTGTAAATTTGCTAGAGGCCAGGTAGTGTTTGAACCTCTCAGTGACGGCCTAGACCAAGGCCAGGAATTCCACCTTGAAGGAACTGTAGTTTTCTGGGTTCCTCTCTGTGGGGCGGAGCTTCCTGCTGGCATAGGCGATTACCCTCTCCTTGCTGTCTTGCTTTTGGGAAAGGACGGCTCCGAGTCCCACATTGCTGGCGTCTGTGTACAGCAGGAATGGCAGGTTGTAATCTGGGTAAGCAAGGATTTCTTCTCCTGTAAGGGCTTCTTTCATCACCCGGAACGCTTCTTCTTGTTCCTTACCACATTTCCACAGAGAATCCTTGGGCTTGCCCTTTGTGGGTTGGCCTATTAGAAGGTCTTGCAGGGGAGCAGCCTTCTTGGTGTACTCCTTGACAAACCTCCGACAGTAGCCCACCAAACCCAGGAATTGACGTACTTCCTTGATGGTCTTGGGTTCTGGCCACTCTTTGATTGCTGTCACCTTGTCTGGATCGGGGAAAACGCCTTCGGTACTGACTATGTGTCCCAGGTACTGTACTCTTGGCTTTAACAGGTGGCATTTTGATTGTTTTAGCTTCATCCCGTATTTGGCCAGAGCTTCAAACACCTCTCCTAGATGAGTGACATGTTCCTCGTAGGTTTCAGAGTACGCGATCACGTCATCCAGGTAGAGCAGTACCGTCTCAAAGTTCTTATGTCCCAGGCAACTCTCCATTAATCGCTGGAAGGTTCCGGGTGCATTACTTAGTCCGAAGGGCATGCTGTTGAATTCACATAGGCCCATAGGTGTTGTGAATGCAGTTTTCTCTCTGTCTTTCTTAGCTACAGACACCTGCCAATACCCACTAGTGAGATCTAAAGCAGAGAAGTAGTTGGCAGACTTCAACGCAACTAAAGATTCCTCTATACGAGGTAACGGGTAAGCATTAGGGATGAGCGCGTATGCTTGTGACTACTCGGTACTCGCACGAATATCTCGGTACTCGGGGTACTTGGCGAGTACCGAGTAATCCTGTGATATTCTTGCTATGCTCGGGGTCCACCTCCCTGCATGTTGGTGCTCTTTACAGGGCCAGCCCACATGCAGGGATTGGCTGACAGACACTGTAATGCCACAGCCATGTTGGTTGTGGCATTACAGTGATTGGCTGGTCGCACAGCGTGATCAAGTCTTTATAAGACCTGACCGCGCTGTGCTTGTCATTGTGCTCCACAGACAGGCGGTCTAGAGAGATGTGCTGCTGATTCAGGGTCAGATTTGTGGCCTTTCAGCTAGTGTAGGTGCAGGGCTGCTAATTTAATACCACAACAGTCCTTCTGAGGACTAATACAGCTGTATACAGGCAGGCAGGGAGTCAGGGTATATAGCAAACTTCTTGTGCTAGTATACCAGCCTGCATCACATCTGGGGCTGGTGTACAAGCTGGAAATCTCCAAAACAGTCTTAGCTGTTGGATTAATTTAGCTCTCTATAGGCAGTAAGGGGTTAGCTCCAATTAGTATATGCCAAAACACTGTATACTCATCAGCGTTTGTGTCTGACCATTCTAATCTGTAATCTCAGTGGGCAGCTAAAAACCATCTTTTGGACGCCTTCATTTAGCTGTGTACAGGCAGCATAACATTGAAAATGCGCAAGTGGATCCACTTGAGAAAGACGCCTTCAGTGTCGAAACATGTTGTGGCGAGGAGACCCATAACTTCTACTGTTCACAATAAATTTGAAAGGTAATAATCGATAAGTCCCTAGCGCTCATTTCATCATACCTTTTTACCTCACAATTCCTCCCTTTGGGGAGTGTTGGTTGAGAGCAGCTCTGGGACAGGATTTGGTCAGCACAGAGGATTTGCCCTTCTCTGGACTTGAGATCTCTGGGAGAGACGTTATAGTTCCATGAAGAAAAAGCTTCTCTACACGTAGCAACGGATTTCTGCCTGCTGTTAAATCTCACCGCAAATCATTAACCTAGTTGTGCAGGGGGCGCAACTAGAAAAGGTGAGTGAAATATTAATATAACCCCTTGCTTCGGCTAATTTGCACAGTGTGGCGTAACAATTTTCTTGTTTTTTCACACTGCACATGTTGGTCAGGATTTGTGAGCAGAAGAGGGCAGTTGTTGAGTACCAGCATCAACTAAGCCATTGGCATACGGTTCAAACTCCACACATAAGACCTCAGGAGTGGACATGGATGTCCGACGTATGTACCGTCCTCCAAAACTTTGAGGACTCCACCAAGATGGTGAGCGGCAACGACGCCATCATTAGCGTCACCATCCCGCTTCTCTGTCTTCTAAAACACCCTCTGCTCAAAATCAAAGACGATGCATTGCAGGCGGAGCACGATCGGTTGGAGCAAGAAACCATTCTGGGTGATTACACACAGTCCAGCATCATCTCATCCCAACGTGCATTGGAGGACTATGACGAGGAGGATGAAGAAATAGAGCTACTTTCATGCGGAATTGACGGTAATACATGCACAACCGTCATACCGTCGGTTCAGCGTGGATGGCCAGAGGACTGGGGAGAGGAGGAGGATGATGAGGCCAGCATGGCCAGTCATGCTGTTGGTGAAGACCCTGAAGTCTTGCCTGTTAAGAGTCTGGCGCACATGGCTGCCTGTCTCGTGACCCTCGCATTATCAACATTTTGGCGGACACTCATTACTGGTTGGTGACACTTTTAGACCCACGCTACAAGGAGAACTTTATTTCTCTTATTCCCAAGGCGGAGAGGTCTACAAAAATGCTGCAGTACCAGAAGGCCATTGTCGCGTAATTAGTCCAAAAATTCCCTTCTGAAGACTCTAGCAGCAGAGGTCACGATTCGGTGGACAACCAAGGCGTCTGGCTGACAGAGGCACAAGTCCAATCCAGCAGAGGTAGGGGAATACTCTCAAAGATCTGGGACAGTTTTCTCAGCACCTCCCGTAGCACAGGCCCTGAGGTGCGGGGTAGTGTCACAAGGACTGCAAAGTTTGCGAAGATGCTGAGGGAGTACCTTGCCGATCGTACAAAAGTACTCCTAGATTCCTATGTGCCTTATAATTATTGGGTATCCAAGTTGGACACGTGGCAGGAATTGGCTCTCTACGCCTTGGAAGTCCTGGCCTGCCCTGCCACCAGCATTTTGTCAGAGCGTGTTTTTAGTGCCACAGGTGGAATCATTACTGATAAATGCACCCGCCTGTCAACTGAAAATGCTGACAAGCTGACTCTGATCAAGATGAACAAGGGCTGGATTGGGCCTGACTTCACCACACCACCAGCACCTCCGCACACCCACACATGGGTACACACTTCATGTCTTTGGCTACTTTCTGTACAGCTCCTCCTTCTCCTCATCCGCCACCATCATATGATCAGTGCGACTGTGGTTCTTGATGCCACGAAAACATAATTTATTTCCATCATATATATAAAAAGATAACTTCGGCACTCAATCGGAGATGAATATTGAAAACAAAGTTCTTTATTGAAAAAAGTTGTGATATTCTTATAACATGAATATGTTCTGACGTTTCGGTCACTTTGACCTTGTTCACAGAGTAAGAATATCTATCATAAACCAAAGACAGAATAAATCAGAATAAATCAATAATACATCATTTTTACATGATTTTACATTCACATAAAACATTATAGTTTAAATCATCAGCTTCAAGAGAAGATAACACCATAGCTTGGCAATATCACATGTCAAATCTGTGTAAAAAACTCATATTCTTTGTATATTTACTCATATACATTTATGGATGTCACTTTCTCATAGAAGTCTATACAAAATCAACTGTTCATAGAAGTATATGCCAAACATGATAATACAGATCTACATCCAAAGAAAATATGCATGTTTACCTTGTGACAAATTTTTCATAAAGAAAACAATGACAGCTCTGCTACATTTTGTGTCATTCAGCTGTAAATTGAGAGTATAGATTAATATTTTATCAATCTTGTTTATCCAATATAAATGAATGATATATATCACACTACCTGTCTGATGTTAAAGAAGTGTATCACTAGGTGATATATAATCCCTGATGTAGGGAAGATTCTAGTATATCCTGAAAAATTGAAAGCCATAATTTATTTTGCATGTAATATATGTATACTAATAGTGGGCATCTCTACAATAAAGTAATTAAACAAATGATATTACCTTTCAATAAGTATAAAAGGGTAAACTGAACGGGATTAATTCTCCCTTGAGGTGTGGACCTTATTGCGGTCCCTATAAGCACAAAATAAAAATAAGCAATATAAAGCAGCAAATGAACAACTGCTACATTCAATTCCATTGAAACAAGGTTGTGCCCTTAAAGATAGAGAATGTCCACATCCACTATGTAAACAGGATAAAGCTTCTCTCTGTTTAACAGTGATATACACTGTCCTCCCAGTGTTATCTTACATGTGCCCAAATGTATGGCATTTCCATGAGGCCGGGTCAATCAGTAGTCTAATCGGGTAATCACATAACAAATAAGGCATATATCAAGAAAAAGAGATCAGTACTATGTACTGTATACCTGGTGAGTGGTGCAGGATAGCGTGGACTCGCCGCGCGGGATTCAAGTGCGGCTCTCAGTGAGCCGCGCCATTAAGAGCCGGCGTGTGACGTCATTTCCGCTGACGTCACCGCGGGTAGTGCGCAAGTGCGGGAACAGAGAACTGCTTTGTGTACTAGTAACCCAGGTAACCCGTCTAACGTGATGTCTTAGACGCTCGGTCACATTAATGCCTGCAGCAGGCTTGGACTTAGTATCTCACCTATAATAAGAGAGAAATAGGACAAATGAAGTGACAATAGAGATTTGTTTATGTTAGTAACATGTTACAAAGGTGATAATTAGAAAACTAAGTGTTAATGGGATTAATGTGTCTTAAAGAGACAGTACACCTAATTAATCAAGAGCACTCTTGAAATGCAAATAATGGAAATAAACCTTTGTAAATTGGTTAAATAAGGCTATCATATTCCCTATTGAGACCCAATGGAAATTGGGTTTGTAGTTCATGTATCCACCTGGCTTCAAGGGTTAAGAGCCGTTTAACCCTGTCACCACCTCTTCTGGAAGGTGGAACATGATCTATTATTTGATATTTTAGTTGAGACACATTATGGCCCATGGACACATAATGTGCTGGAATAGGCAAAAGTGTTTTGCCACAACGAATGGTGGACTTGTGTTGACTAATGCGGTCTCGGATATGCTGGGTGGTCTCCCCAACATATCCGAGACCGCATGGACATTTTATTAAATACACTACGAATGTGCTATCGCAAGTGTAGAAATTCTTTATCTGGTATCTCTTACCAGAACGCGGGTGTGTGAAAGAGCTACCTTTCACTACGTTAGTGCACTGGGCACATCCGAGGCAGGGAAAGGTGCCAAAACGCGGTGTTCTAAGAAATGATTGGATTCCCTTCTTTTGTTTCGAGCCTATATCTGCCCTAATCAATGCATCACGAATATTGGGCGGACGTTTGTTACAAAGAATCGGATTAGTGTTAAATTCTTGTATATTTGGGTATGATTCTTTCAGAATATGCCAATGAGATAGGATGCTCTTATTGAGAAGGGGGGAAAAAGGATGGTATGTATGTACATATGCCACCCTAGGTATATTCAGCCTCTCTTTTCGTACCCTATCTTTGGATAAAACCTGTGACGGGTATCCCCTTTCTTTAAATCTCTGAAACATTTCCTCATGACGCATTTTACGGGTAGACTCCTCAGTAACTATTCGGTCTATTCTATCAAATTGAGACAGGGGTAACGCTGTCTTAATGTGATGAGGGTGGTTACTCTGATAGTGCAACAAACTGTTGCGATCCGTGGGTTTCCTATATAGGTCAGTAGTGACCTTACCTTCAGGTGAGAGCAAAACCATCGTATCTAAAAAGCTGATTTTACTTTTATGCCAACTTAATGTAAATGTAAGAGAAGGTAATACGCTATTCAGGTCAGTCACAAATGTGTTCAGGGATTCTATGTCGCCCCGCCATATCATGAATATGTCATCAATAAAACGATGCCATGTTATGACATGAGAAGAAAACAACGAATGTGTATATATATGGTTTTCTTCAAATTGTGCCATAAATATATTGGCGTATGGAGGTGCCACGTTACTTCCCATAGCGGTACCTTGTCGTTGAATGTAAAACTGATCCTGAAATAGGAAATAATTGTTATGTAAAATCAGTTGTAGAGTATCTAGACAAAAGGTTTGTTCCAATGGCTCTAATGAGGAATCTTTAAGTAGAAATTGTTTGACAGCTTCCCAGCCTCGGGTGTGTCCTATGCTGGTGTATAGTGAGTTAACGTCTAATGTGACCAAGGTACAATTCTTAATATTAGACACAGTATTTAATTTACCTAGGAAGTCAGAAGTATCACGTAGATAGGACCTAGTTTTAGTAACCATGGGTGTAAGTATTTTTTCTAGGGTTATTGCCAGGGGTGACAGAAGGGATTCTGTGGAGGCCACGATGGGTCTACCTGGTGGGTTGACAAGACTTTTGTGTATTTTTGGTAACACATAAAAAACGGGAATAATGGGATGTTGGTTCACCATATATTCAGCCAATGATTCATCTATGACACGTAATGTCTTATATTTATCTATGTGTAGTTGTATTTTGATCATAATGTCAGATGTAGGGTTATATGAAATGGGTTCATATGTTTCCCTATCTCCCAATTGGCGCTGAATTTCAGATATATACAAAGTTTTGTCCATCACCACGATAGCACCCCCCTTATCGGCCGGTTTTATGATTAAATTCTCATTATTCCTCAGGTCATGGAGGGCCCGTGACTCCTCTATCTTTAATTGTGTTTCAAATGAAAGTCACCCCGTTTGATCTTATCAAGGGTTATATCCATGTCTCTCTGTACCAGTGAAATATAGGTTTCAACCGGATGATAGTTGCGAGGTGGTCTATAGGTGCTTTTCGACCTTAATGCTAATGTTTTGGAACTAAATTTAGGTTCGTCCCTTGTTGTGGAGACCATGGGAGGAAGTGGTGTACTAGAAAAATGAGCTTTCAACCTCAATGACCTGAAGAAACGATTTAACTCTTGTTCAACTATAAACGTATTTAGTGAAGGAGTTGGACAAAAGGAAAGTCCTTTTTGTAATACTGAGATTTCTGATGGTGATAACGTATGTGAGGATATGTTGTAGACAATATTTTCACCCCTACCTGGGATCTGGTGACCATTCGACTCGGGTATCCGTACCCTCCTCTGGCCCCTCCTCGTCTTCCTCTGGCCCTTCGGGCCCGACGAGGGTCTAAAAAAACCTGTCTGGTTTGTTCACCCTCAGAACTAGATGCAGTAGAATACCCCGAGTAGGGGTCCCTCCTCTGATACTGTTGGCCCTGGACTGGTTGTTCTGGAATCTGCCAACGATAAATGATTTTGTTGTGGTAATCTTCTTGATCTCTGATGAATTTAGATCTTTTTTTAAGTTGTAGGTTTTTTCCAAACTCTTTAATGACATCATCGGTGCGTTTTTTGTTTTTCAAAAACTCTTCTTTAGAAAAGGAGTTGGCTAGTTGTTCTTCTGCAGACTGTATCTTTGCTTCTAGATTTATCATTTCTTGTTCAATGAATTCAATGGTAAGAAGCATGATGTCTAGCGAACATTTATTCAAAATCCTTTCGAATTTAGCTTTAAAGTCTGCGTTCTCAGAGAATAGAGTAGGTTGTAGGGACACTCTTAACCCTCGGGGTATTCTTTGAACCCTGTGATATTCAGCCAGGGTCGTTCTGTGTAAGTCCAATGCTTTAGAACGTCGTCTGTCTTTCTCATAGTCCCTGAAGCGCACTTCTCCCGTAGGAACTGACAGAAAATCGTTAGAAGCCGTTACTCGTGCCAGGATGTCGGTTGTCTCTTGCTGATTGTAAGAAAAAGGTGCTGCCATTAGGGGCACTCAATCTCCTAGATGGTGCGGAATCCAAAAATATAATTCAGCTATGAAGGTATGGTCCGCAACTCAACCTTGGTGCTCAGAAGAAAAAAATGTATATATATAAAAAGATAACTTCGGCACTCAATCGGAGATGAATATTGAAAACAAAGTTCTTTATTGAAAAAAGTTGTGATATTCTTATAACATGAATATGTTCTGACGTTTCGGTCACTTTGACCTTGTTCACAGAGTAAGAATATCTATCATAAACCAAAGACAGAATAAATCAGAATAAATCAATAATACATCATTTTTACATGATTTTACATTCACATAAAACATTATAGTTTAAATCATCAGCTTCAAGAGAAGATAACACCATAGCTTGGCAATATCACATGTCAAATCTGTGTAAAAAACTCATATTCTTTGTATATTTACTCATATACATTTATGGATGTCACTTTCTCATAGAAGTCTATACAAAATCAACTGTTCATAGAAGTATATGCCAAACATGATAATACAGATCTACATCCAAAGAAAATATGCATGTTTACCTTGTGACAAATTTTTCATAAAGAAAACAATGACAGCTCTGCTACATTTTGTGTCATTCAGCTGTAAATTGAGAGTATAGATTAATATTTTATCAATCTTGTTTATCCAATATAAATGAATGATATATATCACACTACCTGTCTGATGTTAAAGAAGTGTATCACTAGGTGATATATAATCCCTGATGTAGGGAAGATTCTAGTATATCCTGAAAAATTGAAAGCCATAATTTATTTTGCATGTAATATATGTATACTAATAGTGGGCATCTCTACAATAAAGTAATTAAACAAATGATATTACCTTTCAATAAGTATAAAAGGGTAAACTGAACGGGATTAATTCTCCCTTGAGGTGTGGACCTTATTGCGGTCCCTATAAGCACAAAATAAAAATAAGCAATATAAAGCAGCAAATGAACAACTGCTACATTCAATTCCATTGAAACAAGGTTGTGCCCTTAAAGATAGAGAATGTCCACATCCACTATGTAAACAGGATAAAGCTTCTCTCTGTTTAACAGTGATATACACTGTCCTCCCAGTGTTATCTTACATGTGCCCAAATGTATGGCATTTCCATGAGGCCGGGTCAATCAGTAGTCTAATCGGGTAATCACATAACAAATAAGGCATATATCAAGAAAAAGAGATCAGTACTATGTACTGTATACCTGGTGAGTGGTGCAGGATAGCGTGGACTCGCCGCGCGGGATTCAAGTGCGGCTCTCAGTGAGCCGCGCCATTAAGAGCCGGCGTGTGACGTCATTTCCGCTGACGTCACCGCGGGTAGTGCGCAAGTGCGGGAACAGAGAACTGCTTTGTGTACTAGTAACCCAGGTAACCCGTCTAACGTGATGTCTTAGACGCTCGGTCACATTAATGCCTGCAGCAGGCTTGGACTTAGTATCTCACCTATAATAAGAGAGAAATAGGACAAATGAAGTGACACTTTTGCCTATTCCAGCACATTATGTGTCCATGGGCCATAATGTGTCTCAACTAAAATATCAAATAATAGATCATGTTCCACCTTCCAGAAGAGGTGGTGACAGGGTTAAACGGCTCTTAACCCTTGAAGCCAGGTGGATACATGAACTACAAACCCAATTTCCATTGGGTCTCAATAGGGAATATGATAGCCTTATTTAACCAATTTACAAAGGTTTATTTCCATTATTTGCATTTCAAGAGTGCTCTTGATTAATTAGGTGTACTGTCTCTTTAAGACACATTAATCCCATTAACACTTAGTTTTCTAATTATCACCTTTGTAACATGTTACTAACATAAACAAATCTCTATTGTCACTTCATTTGTCCTATTTCTCTCTTATTATAGGTGAGATACTAAGTGACGTCAGCGGAAATGACGTCACACGCCGGCTCTTAATGGCGCGGCTCACTGAGAGCCGCACTTGAATCCCGCGCGGCGAGTCCACGCTATCCTGCACCACTCACCAGGTATACAGTACATAGTACTGATCTCTTTTTCTTGATATATGCCTTATTTGTTATGTGATTACCCGATTAGACTACTGATTGACCCGGCCTCATGGAAATGCCATACATTTGGGCACATGTAAGATAACACTGGGAGGACAGTGTATATCACTGTTAAACAGAGAGAAGCTTTATCCTGTTTACATAGTGGATGTGGACATTCTCTATCTTTAAGGGCACAACCTTGTTTCAATGGAATTGAATGTAGCAGTTGTTCATTTGCTGCTTTATATTGCTTATTTTTTATTTTGTGCTTATAGGGACCGCAATAAGGTCCACACCTCAAGGGAGAATTAATCCCGTTCAGTTTACCCTTTTATACTTATTGAAAGGTAATATCATTTGTTTAATTACTTTATTGTAGAGATGCCCACTATTAGTATACATATATTACATGCAAAATAAATTATGGCTTTCAATTTTTCAGGATATACTAGAATCTTCCCTACATCAGGGATTATATATCACCTAGTGATACACTTCTTTAACATCAGACAGGTAGTGTGATATATATCATTCATTTATATTGGATAAACAAGATTGATAAAATATTAATCTATACTCTCAATTTACAGCTGAATGACACAAAATGTAGCAGAGCTGTCATTGTTTTCTTTATGAAAAATTTGTCACTAGGTAAACATGCATATTTTCTTTGGATGTAGATCTGTATTATCATGTTTGGCATATACTTCTATGAACAGTTGATTTTGTATAGACTTCTATGAGAAAGTGACATCCATAAATGTATATGAGTAAATATACAAAGAATATGAGTTTTTTACACAGATTTGACATGTGATATTGCCAAGCTATGGTGTTATCTTCTCTTGAAGCTGATGATTTAAACTATAATGTTTTATGTGAATGTAAAATCATGTAAAAATGATGTATTATTGATTTATTCTGATTTATTCTGTCTTTGGTTTATGATAGATATTCTTACTCTGTGAACAAGGTCAAAGTGACCGAAACGTCAGAACATATTCATGTTATAAGAATATCACAACTTTTTTCAATAAAGAACTTTGTTTTCAATATTCATCTCCGATTGAGTGCCGAAGTTATCTTTTTATATATATACATTTTTTTCTTCTGAGCACCAAGGTTGAGTTGCGGACCATACCTTCATAGCTGAATTATATTTTTGGATTCCGCACCATCTAGGAGATTGAGTGCCCCTAATGGCAGCACCTTTTTCTTACAATCAGCAAGAGACAACCGACATCCTGGCACGAGTAACGGCTTCTAACGATTTTCTGTCAGTTCCTACGGGAGAAGTGCGCTTCAGGGACTATGAGAAAGACAGACGACGTTCTAAAGCATTGGACTTACACAGAACGACCCTGGCTGAATATCACAGGGTTCAAAGAATACCCCGAGGGTTAAGAGTGTCCCTACAACCTACTCTATTCTCTGAGAACGCAGACTTTAAAGCTAAATTCGAAAGGATTTTGAATAAATGTTCGCTAGACATCATGCTTCTTACCATTGAATTCATTGAACAAGAAATGATAAATCTAGAAGCAAAGATACAGTCTGCAGAAGAACAACTAGCCAACTCCTTTTCTAAAGAAGAGTTTTTGAAAAACAAAAAACGCACCGATGATGTCATTAAAGAGTTTGGAAAAAACCTACAACTTAAAAAAAGATCTAAATTCATCAGAGATCAAGAAGATTACCACAACAAAATCATTTATCGTTGGCAGATTCCAGAACAACCAGTCCAGGGCCAACAGTATCAGAGGAGGGACCCCTACTCGGGGTATTCTACTGCATCTAGTTCTGAGGGTGAACAAACCAGACAGGTTTTTTTAGACCCTCGTCGGGCCCGAAGGGCCAGAGGAAGACGAGGAGGGGCCAGAGGAGGGTACGGATACCCGAGTCGAATGGTCACCAGATCCCAGGTAGGGGGTGAAAATATTGTCTACAACATATCCTCACATACGTTATCACCATCAGAAATCTCAGTATTACAAAAAGGACTTTCCTTTTGTCCAACTCCTTCACTAAATACGTTTATAGTTGAACAAGAGTTAAATCGTTTCTTCAGGTCATTGAGGTTGAAAGCTCATTTTTCTAGTACACCACTTCCTCCCATGGTCTCCACAACAAGGGACGAACCTAAATTTAGTTCCAAAACATTAGCATTAAGGTCGAAAAGCACCTATAGACCACCTCGCAACTATCATCCGGTTGAAACCTATATTTCACTGGTACAGAGAGACATGGATATAACCCTTGATAAGATCAAACGGGGTGACTTTCATTTGAAACACAATTTAAAGATAGAGGAGTCACGGGCCCTCCATGACCTGAGGAATAATGAGAATTTAATCATAAAACCGGCCGATAAGGGGGGTGCTATCGTGGTGATGGACAAAACTTTGTATATATCTGAAATTCAGCGCCAATTGGGAGATAGGGAAACATATGAACCCATTTCATATAACCCTACATCTGACATTATGATCAAAATACAACTACACATAGATAAATATAAGACATTACGTGTCATAGATGAATCATTGGCTGAATATATGGTGAACCAACATCCCATTATTCCCGTTTTTTATGTGTTACCAAAAATACACAAAAGTCTTGTCAACCCACCAGGTAGACCCATCGTGGCCTCCACAGAATCCCTTCTGTCACCCCTGGCAATAACCCTAGAAAAAATATTTACACCCATGGTTACTAAAACTAGGTCCTATCTACGTGATACTTCTGACTTTCTAGGTAAATTAAATACTGTGTCTAATATTAAGAATTGTACCTTGGTCACATTAGACGTTAACTCACTATACACCAGCATAGGACACACCCGAGGCTGGGAAGCTGTCAAACAATTTCTACTTAAAGATTCCTCATTAGAGCCATTGGAACAAACCTTTTGTCTAGATACTCTACAACTGATTTTACATAACAATTATTTCCTATTTCAGGATCAGTTTTACATTCAACGACAAGGTACCGCTATGGGAAGTAACGTGGCACCTCCATACGCCAATATATTTATGGCACAATTTGAAGAAAACCATATATATACACATTCGTTGTTTTCTTCTCATGTCATAACATGGCATCGTTTTATTGATGACATATTCATGATATGGCGGGGCGACATAGAATCCCTGAACACATTTGTGACTGACCTGAATAGCGTATTACCTTCTCTTACATTTACATTAAGTTGGCATAAAAGTAAAATCAGCTTTTTAGATACGATGGTTTTGCTCTCACCTGAAGGTAAGGTCACTACTGACCTATATAGGAAACCCACGGATCGCAACAGTTTGTTGCACTATCAGAGTAACCACCCTCATCACATTAAGACAGCGTTACCCCTGTCTCAATTTGATAGAATAGACCGAATAGTTACTGAGGAGTCTACCCGTAAAATGCGTCATGAGGAAATGTTTCAGAGATTTAAAGAAAGGGGATACCCGTCACAGGTTTTATCCAAAGATAGGGTACGAAAAGAGAGGCTGAATATACCTAGGGTGGCATATGTACATACATACCATCCTTTTTTCCCCCTTCTCAATAAGAGCATCCTATCTCATTGGCATATTCTGAAAGAATCATACCCAAATATACAAGAATTTAACACTAATCCGATTCTTTGTAACAAACGTCCGCCCAATATTCGTGATGCATTGATTAGGGCAGATATAGGCTCGAAACAAAAGAAGGGAATCCAATCATTTCTTAGAACACCGCGTTTTGGCACCTTTCCCTGCCTCGGATGTGCCCAGTGCACTAACGTAGTGAAAGGTAGCTCTTTCACACACCCGCGTTCTGGTAAGAGATACCAGATAAAGAATTTCTACACTTGCGATAGCACATTCGTAGTGTATTTAATAAAATGTCCATGCGGTCTCGGATATGTTGGGGAGACCACCCAGCATATCCGAGACCGCATTAGTCAACACAAGTCCACCATTCGTTGTGGCAAAACACTTTTGCCTATTCCAGCACATTATGTGTCCATGGGCCATAATGTGTCTCAACTAAAATATCAAATAATAGATCATGTTCCACCTTCCAGAAGAGGTGGTGACAGGGTTAAACGGCTCTTAACCCTTGAAGCCAGGTGGATACATGAACTACAAACCCAATTTCCATTGGGTCTCAATAGGGAATATGATAGCCTTATTTAACCAATTTACAAAGGTTTATTTCCATTATTTGCATTTCAAGAGTGCTCTTGATTAATTAGGTGTACTGTCTCTTTAAGACACATTAATCCCATTAACACTTAGTTTTCTAATTATCACCTTTGTAACATGTTACTAACATAAACAAATCTCTATTGTCACTTCATTTGTCCTATTTCTCTCTTATTATAGGTGAGATACTAAGTCCAAGCCTGCTGCAGGCATTAATGTGACCGAGCGTCTAAGACATCACGTTAGACGGGTTACCTGGGTTACTAGTACACAAAGCAGTTCTCTGTTCCCGCACTTGCGCACTACCCGCGGTGACGTCAGCGGAAATGACGTCACACGCCGGCTCTTAATGGCGCGGCTCACTGAGAGCCGCACTTGAATCCCGCGCGGCGAGTCCAC
>JARQOC010001139.1:0-48446 GCA_033576535.1 Allobates femoralis | reverse complement strand
CTGTATGACCCGTGTATAAGCCGAGAGTGGGGGACTTTTCAGCCCAATTTTTGGGCTGAAAAACTCGGCTTATACACGAGTATATATGGTATATGTCCCCTATCCTGGCATATACTGTATATCCCCATCCTGGTTCCATCCCTGGTACAGTTGTGGCCAAAAGTATTGACACCCCTGCAATTCTGTCAGATAATACTCAGTTTCTTCCTGAAAATGATTGCAATCACAAATTCTTTGGTATTATTATCTTCATTTAATTTGTCTTCAATGAAAAAATACAAAAGAGAATGAAGCAAAAAGCAAAACATTGATCATTTCACCCAAAATTCCAAAAATGGGCCAGACAAAAGTATTTGCACCCTCAGCCTAATACTTGGTTGCACAACCTTTAGCCGAAATAACTGCCATCAACCTTTTCCGGTAACCATCAATGAGTTTCTTACAATGCTCTGCTGGAATTTTAGACCATTCTTCTTTGGCAAACTGCTCCAGGTCCCTGATATTTTTAGATCTCTCCACAGGTGTTCTATGGGATTCAGGTCTGGACTCATTGCTGGCCACCTTAGAAGTCTCCAGTGCTTTCTCTCAAACCATTTTTTAGTGCTTTTTGAAGTGTGTTTTGGGTCATTGTCCTGCTGGAAGACCCATGACCTCTGAGGGAGACCCAGCTTTCTCACACTGGGCCCTACATTATGCTGCGAAATTTGTTGGTAGTCTTCAAACTTCATAATGCCATGCACACGGTCAAGCAGTCCAGCAAAGCAACCCCAAAACATCAGGGAACCTCCGCCATGTTTGACTGTAGGGACCGTGTTCTTTTCTTTGAATGCCTCTTTTTTCTCCTGTAAACTCTATGTCTTTGCCCAAAAAGCTGTACTTTTGTCTTATCCGACCAGAGAACATTCTTCCAAAATGTTTTAGGCTTTCTCAAGTAAGTTTTGGCAAACTCCAGCCTTGGTTTTTTATGTCTCGGGGTAAGAAGTGGGGTCTTCCTGGGTATCCTACCATACAGTCCCTTTTCATTCAGATGCCGACGGATAGTACGGGTTGACACTGTTGTACCCTCGGACTGCAGGGCAGCTTGAACTTGTTTGGACGTTAGTCGAGGTTCTTTATTCACCATCCGCACAATCTTGCGTTGAAATCTCTCAATTAATTTTTCTTTTCCGTCCACATCTAGGGAGGTTAGCCACAGTGCCATGGGCTTTAAACGTCTTGATGACACTGCGCACGGTAGACACAGGAACATTCAGGTCTTTGGAGATGGACTTGTAGGCCTTGAGATTGCTCATGCTTCCTCACAATTTGGTTTCTCAAGTCCGCAGACAGTTCTTTGGTCTTCTTTCTTTTCTCCATGCTCAATGTGGTACACACAAGGACACAGGACAGAGGTTGAGTCAACTTTAATCCATGTCAACTGGCTGCAAGTGTGATTTATTTATTGCCATCACCTGTTAGGTGCCACAGGTAAGTTACAGGCGCTGTTAATTACACAAATTAGAGAAGCATCACATGATTTTTCTAACAGTGTCAATACTTTTGTCCACCCCCTCTTTTATGTTTGGTGTGGAATTATATCCAATTTGCCTTTAGGACAATTCTTTTTGTGTTTTTTCATTGAAGACAAATTAAATGAAGATAATAATACCAAAGAGTTTGTGATTGCAATCATTTTCAGGAAGAAACTGAGTATTATCTGACAGACTTGCAGGGGTGTCAATACTTTTGGCCACAACTGTATATACTGTATGTCCCCATCCTGGTAAATATGTTCCTTATCCTTGGCCCATCCTTGTATATATGTCTATGATCCTGGTATATATTTCCAATTCTAGAATATATGTTGCCCATTTTGAGCTCCTACTTGGTATAAATGTCTCCACCCTTGTGTATATATATATATATATATATATATATCCCCCATTTGGGGTCCCTTCCTGGTATATATGTGTCTCATCATTGTATATATTTCTCCCATCCTGGGTTCCTTCCAAGTATATATGTCCCACATCCTGGTATATATCTCCCTCATCCTTGGCCCTTCCTGGTATTTATGTCCCCCATCCTTATATATATATATTACCTATCATGGTATATATATCCCACATCCTGGCACCCTTCCCAGTATACATGTCCCTCATCCTGGACCCAATCCTAATTTATATGTCCCCATTCCTGTATATACGTCTCCCATCCTGGTACATATGTCCCCCATCATCATTGTATATATGTCCCTCAATTTTATGCCCCTTTCTGGTATATATCTCCCCTGTTGTGCTGCTGTTCTTAAAATAAATAAATTAAATTATACTCCTCCATTCCCCTGCCATGCGTTGTACTCTTCTACAGCTGGCAAAAGAGGTGGCAGCTTAAATATGTATCTGGGCCATGTCATATGACATTACTGCCATGCATCCTAGTTGTAGGGGAACGCAAATGTCATCTGCCAGCCATCAGGGCCCTGTACCATAATACACTTTAGCTAAATCCAGCAGAAGTAGATACTGGGGTCAGCTGGCAACCCTGGGGCATGGGCCTGGTTGCAATTAGGGATGAAGAAACCCAAACTGTAAAGTTAGGGGTTCATATAGAAAATCTAGTGTCTAGTGTTGAACCTGAACATGGACTTTTTACTGTACTTACAGTTCCTGTTCGGTTTTGTCATCTGAATAAATCTTGCTGAAAGGTCACACAGCAGCCAATCAGCAAGTTTTTTTCCAGTGTGAGCACTTCTGGCCCCGTCACAGCCATGACAAGTATTGGCATGGCTATGATTGGCTGCTGCACCACTGTAGAAGATGAAGTGGGCTCCCGCCCTATGTTTGATAAGCACCACTAGTAAAGCTGCAGCTACAAGCTGCAACCCCCAGTGATCTGCTTTACCTTGGCTGGTTATTAAAAATACAGGGGATCCCATAAGTTAAAGGAACAACATGGGGTCCCATCATTTTTGATAGCCCAAACATTGTAATTAAAAAAAAAATTGTACCACTGAAAAAGACATTTTGTCATGTGAATAATAGGCTCTCACTCAAGCCAAAATTGTTTTCCTCAGAAGTGCACAAAAGTAATAAAACATTTCTAAAATTGCATTCTTTTGGTCACTCTGATTATGAAATGTAACACGATATGTGTGCAGCATGCCTTTTTCGATTTCTCTTCATAAAGAGAAAGTTTGGTTTAGAAGTTACATGTGCACAAAAATGGTGTCACTGACAAATACAACCCATTGTAATAGGATTACTCGGTCACTATTAGCAATTGGGAGATCAGACACACACTGGAACCAAATCTAATGGTGGGTTTACATGTCGCGATATCGGGCCGATATCGTAGCCAACGACGCAGGAGCGCGCTTTTTGAGCGCGCTTTTCCCTGCATCGCATCGCCGGTTTAGACAGCCCGATATCGGGATACAACGTCCCGACGATGTGTACGCGCCCCAACCCAGGAACGACCATTTAACATGGGAGTGAATGGGTGATGTGGCAGTACACATCGGAGTTGGGCTGTCAGACGGTACGATGCGGCTACAACTGGCATCCGATATCGGACGGTTGAATAGCACGCTCATTCGACCCCCGATATCGGTTTGCCATCGTTCCTGCATCGTATCGGATGTTCAGACCGTACAACGCAGGAACGATATTGGCTCCAACGCCCGAACCACGTGACTTTTGGTCGGAGTTGGACGCCGATATCGCGACGTGTAAACCCACCATTAGGTGAAGAAGTCTTGTATTTAACACACATGGTAGATATAATGTGTAGTGCAGCAAATGAACAAGTTCATCAAACAGGAATAACCGAAAGTCTTTAGGAAGTAGACTAGCACAAAATCATAAATAAGGCAATCTCTGGAGATAATCCTCACAGGGAGAAGTCGATAGAGAAAACAGTAGCAATAATCTCCCAAGAGGCTGGAAATGGACATCCACAGAAATACAAGTCCAGAATTCAATCACACAGAGCAGCTTAGGAATCTCCCAAAAGTTTCAAATTTCCAGATTGCTGCATCTACACAATAAATAACTGTACATGCTAGAAGGGTACACTGGGTAACAGGACTGGAGAAATGTAGCAGAGTAGCAGAGTCGGAACACAGCACAGGAGCAGACGAGAAGCTGCAGACAGGTGACATTGCTGGAATCCAACCACAGTAGCTTGAAAACCAAAAGCGGATCAGCACGGAGTGGAGCAGACTGGTAAAGCAGCAGGTAGACAGAAATTCTTACTGAATACTCGAGCACGGCTAGACGGTAGGCTGAGGTTTATAAAGGCACCTTGCAAACAGACAAAATAACAAACAAAAAAAGCCTTCATACATCTACATAGAAAAGGTTTGTTTTATTGGTTCAAAAAGGGAAAATTCTTAAGGCCAGGAATATGGTATTTCTGGTTTCAGTTGAAGACTTTGAGACTAGTGTGGAGGGCTGAACCACTAGGCTGAAATGAATTCTGATCAATATGAATATTAACAAATTAATTATTACTTTATAGTATCATTAACCCCTTCACGAACAAGGACGTATAAGTACGTCCTTGGTCGTGTCCCTGACTTTGATGCAAGCTTAGATGCTGCGCTCACATCATTTCCCACACGTCGGCAGATCTGATTAGCCGACGACATGTGCAGCTAACAGGTACGGGCAGATCTCTGATCTACCGATGTCTGTTAACTAGTTAGATTGCACTGTCAAACTCTGACAACGTATAATGACATGCAGCGGCGGGGATCCTTTCCCATGATGTGATCACTGGGAGACGATGTGTTGCCATGACAACGAGGGGTCAGATGATGACCCCTGTCACTGTGATGATATAGTTCCAGTGAATGCCGGCTGAGCACCAGCATTCACAGGAGATGATCATTTCTGCTGTGCAGAGCCGTACTGATGTACAGCAGAAGCGATCGGTCTGTGCAGAGGGCCTGGTGTGGCCCACAAGCTGCACTTTTTCCAGCCATGGTCTTTTATTATTAGTATAAAAGACAGTCAAATATCTGAGAATATTTATTTCCATTTGGACAACTCAACCAGTGAGGAGCAAAAATAGCAAATTTTCCCTTTAACAAGACTGTGATAAAATGTACCTTTGAACGAAAAAGAATGATGGCTCCTGGAAGAGAACGTCAAGAGGTTAAATGATATGAAAAAGTAGTTAGTCATTGTTTAAATGAGCATTACATGTGACCCGAGGTGTACAAAGGAATTACATTTAATTTAGAATATATTGTGTAAAACACAGCATAGTCACATAGTCTGTGTTTCTGCTTACTGTCCACAAAGCAGCTATTAAACCCACTCCGGTGCCTACTGTTTTATATAGCAGATGTGAAGATTTGTGGGCAACGTAACTGGCAGCACACTGACTCATTATTGGGCCTTTAGATACAGAGCGCAGCACTTCAGCTGATACACGGTAACTGATACCCTACACTGCTTATATGTAATGTGACAAGAAACATGGGTATCCGCTGAGCTTTCTATGTGCTCTAAACATGAAATTTGACACATCTAGGAAATATGTGTTTAAATCATTCTTGCTGTACAGGCGGCTCTCCTATCAGAAGATTATTATCTGTGAGCACTGTGGTGCCCCCATGGGAATGTCATGTACAGCACATAGCCCATTAAGATAAGTAAAGAGGTTTCTGTAAATTGTTAGAGTGTCTTCTTCAATACATCATTCTATCTGGATATGTGAAGGACAGATACATATTGCTTATGGATGCTATCATCCCATCTGTGAACATTTCTGAGCTTAAATATGTTGTAACAATCATCACAGCCAATGATAAGAAGATAAACAGTGGTTGAGAAAATGGGAAATGAGATCCAGCAGAAGATATATATGAGACCAGGAGACATTTAAAAGGTGTGTATGAAACCAATCAATATGCATAGTTACATGTATACAATACTAGATAATAGTACGTAAGGGAGGATGCCAACAGTAAAGGTACCGTCACACGGGGCGATCTCTGCAGCGATGTTGCCATTAACTTACGAGAGCGCGCACTTTTTCGGCGCGCTGCCATCTTTGCTGTTGCAATGTCACACGCAGCGATATCGCCGGCAACGCATCTGCGATCTTGCTGGCAACTATCGCTACCAGCGATCCATAACATCGAAGTCTATGGGGGCAGTTGCCGGCAACATCGCAGTTGCGGCGTCACACAGGGCGATGCAGGCAGATCGCCTGAGCAATATTGCCAGTTTTCCCAACATGTTCGGAAACCTGGCGATGTTGCTTAGGGTACCGTTACACGTCGCAACATTGCATGCAATTTCACTTGCAATTTGCTGGTTGCAGTGAAATCATGGACACATTGTTCTATTTTGTTGCCATGTACAAATGTAACAATGTGTCCATGATTTCACTGCAACCAGCAAATTGCAAGTGAAATTGCATGCAATGTTGCGACATGTAAGGGTACCTTCTCACGCCACAACCGGGGGAGACATTTTTGGAGGTGATATTTCGTCCTGGAAATATCGCTGCCAAATTGCCTCCTTAATGCAGCGTGTATTTCAGGAATTTGGCGGCGATAAGACAAATGTCGCCTGGTTTCAATTTTACAGCTCTACTCTAAAATCAAAACCAGGCGACATGTCTTATCGCCATCAAATTCCTGAAATACACGCTGCATTAAGGAGGCAATTTGGCAGCGATATTTCCAGGACGAAATATCGCCTCCAAAAATGTCTCCTGCGGTTGTGACGCGAGAAGGTACCCTTACAGTACCCTTAGGATACCGTTACACGTCTCAATATCGAAATGCAACATCGACAAAAAGTCACATGGTGTGGCAGTTGCAGTTGATATTGTTGGTGCGTTGTGTTGTGTAACAGGGCAATGTAACTGCAATAAATCGCAGGGACGATATTGCAATAAGATTGTGCAAGCTCTTCAACCATACAATGTTGCATATGCGATCTGGCATGATCGTGCAGTGTGACGGCGCAACTACGATTTTGTTTGCCATTTCACAGGTTGCACAAGCAAGCCGGTAGGCGTGCCTGTGGGTTGTGTTTTCTGCGCCCCATCTACGTCGATTGGTGGCTAGTATTGTATGCCGATTGGATGGCCCTGGCAAAGGAGCCATATTGGATTATCTGTGCATACACCACTACATTCATTCACTTCTGCATCTCCTCAATGTTGCGAAAATGCACGTATGCAAGGCGAATCATTGTCAAACACCTCCTTTACTATTCAGGATGACGTTTAAGGCGCCTATTGATGACGCTACAAACATAGTGTTGCCCAAAACAAAATGTACAGGCCAAAAGTGCCATGTCAGTATATGAAGGCCTCATTGATGCTAGCTACAATATCCCATCCCACATGTCGCACATATATGAAAATGTTAACACAAGTCTATCCACTTATTGCAGTAATAGGTCAGATATGTGTGGCCATGTGCGACGCCTGAGCGATGCGGTTTTAAATTTTATGTGACGCCGTGGCGTTCACTGTGACCATCCACTACGTGCGAGTGACTCCTTTGCGGACGGAGAAGTTTATACAGCGTAAATACTCTGCGCAGTTTTGCAGCAGGCCCTACCTTTTAGGTGCCTTACAGTCCCCTGCCTAAAGATGGCTGCCGCACAGCGCTCTGCAGCATGGGGTGAGACCGAGCTACTCCTGCTTTTTGATTACCTGGACAGGCTGGACTACTGGTGCGAGTTCCCGTATCAGCACCCATGGCTGCATAAGATGCGCATTGTGTGTGAGGTTCAGAGGGCCCTGCTTAGGAGACTGCAAGTGGTGCGGACGCCTAAGCAGATCATCAAAAAGGTGGCGGACATGAAGTATAAGGCGAGGGACTGCACTGCCGCCATCCGCGCCCACATCCAGGCTCTGCGTGGTGAGTATGATGTCATAACACATACACACGTTTACTCACACCACAATATCCGTGAATTTGTCTACATGGAAGTCCACCCTGTCAGTGTGCCAGAACCAGGCTCGGACTGCTCTGCCGGGTAACCAGGTAAAAGTTATGGTAGGCCCTCAGGTCTAGAGGCCCCGCCCACCTAGCCCCGCCTCTCACTACCCCCTGCTGAACAGAGCGGACCGAGCGGGTCCGATCTGTCACTCCAATCACAGACTCACAGACACATACTCACTCAGTACCGTCCGTACTCCTGTCCTGCTGGCTGCTGCTCCTGGTGATATTGATGATCATTGACAATGATCATCAATATCATTCATTGATCATACTGTACTGTGCTCTCTGCTAACATTACACTATACAGACAGTGCCGCCATAGCGCCGTTCCCTGCCCTGCACGGCTGCACCTGACCCTGCTGAGCCACAGCCTGTGACTGACTGGGCAAGAAAGAATCAAGAGACAGAGTGAGACTGACACAATAGTGCACTGCACTTTGCAGCAGGCGCCCGGCGATACTGTGTCGCCCCCAGTCCCAACCCCCAGGCCAGGTGAGGAGGACATTGTGTGATGAGTGAGTCACTGTCTAACTCACAGACAGTGACAGTCTATTGCCGCCAGCTAGGTCATTGAGCGTTCAGCAGCAGCTCACGCATGCGTGCTGTGCTGCTGCTGCATGAATAGCCCACCTTCCTACACTCCACAGCGGAGCTTAGAAAGAAGACAGGAGGGGCTGGCTCCTGGCTGGACGCCATTTTTTACAAGAGGACCCCCGGGTGGCGGCTGCAAGTGACTGGAGTTGGATGGGCAGTGCTGCAGGGCTGGCATGGGCATCTCTTGAACAACAACTGCCTCTGCCTGTATGTAAGTAAAGCGAGTGCTGGGGGGGGCCTAGGGGTCATTTTGTGGTCCATCCATGTCCAGCCAGCAGGGTCCCCCAGTGTAGTGTCATTATCCTGCAGGGGCCCCCAGCTCCCCCTCCCAAGAAGACTGCAGGGGCCCCCAGCTCCCCTCCCAAGAAGACTGCAGGGGCCCCAGCTCCCCCTCCTCTGTGTTCTCTTATCTGTCCTATGTTCTCAGCAGCGCCACAGAAGGGGGAGGGGTGCCTGCACTGCTCCGACTACAGAAAAGATGAAGTGCTGATCTGGAGACCAGGAAGGAAAAGAAAAAGACCTCCACACAGATGAGTATAATGTGCACTGTGCAATGTGTAGTGTGTGGTGTTTAGTGTGTGGTATGTAATGTGTAATGTGCGGTGTGCAATGTGTAGTTTGTGGTGTTTAGTGTGTGGTGTGTAATGTGTAATGTGCGGTGTGTAATGTGCGGCGTGTAATGTGTGGTGTGCAATGTGTAGTTTGTGATGTTTAGTGTGTGGTATGTAATGTGTAATGTGTGGTGTGTAATGTGCGGTGTGCAATGTGTAGTGTGTGGTGTTTTAGTGTGTGGTGTGTAATGTGTAATGTGTGGTGTGTAATGTGTAATGTGCGGTGTGCAATGTGTAGTTTGTGGTGTTTAGTGTGTGGTGTGTAATGTGTAATGTGTGGTGTGTAATGTGTAGTTTGTGATGTTTAGTGTGTGGTATGTAATGTGTAATGTGCGGTGTGCAATGTGTAGTTTGTGGTGTTTAGTGTGTGGTGTGTAATGTGTAATGTGCGGTGTGCAATGTGTAGTTTGTGATGTTTAGTGTGTGGTATGTAATGTGTAATGTGTGTGGTGTGTAATGTGCGGTGTGCAATGTGTAGTGTGTGGTGTTTAGCGTGTGGTATGTAATGTGCAATGTGTAGTGTGTGGTATTTAGTGTGTGGTGTAATGTGCGGTGTGTGCAATGTGTAGTTTGTGGTGTTTAGTGTGTGGTATGTAATGTGTAATGTGTGATGTGCAATGTGTAGTTTGTGGTGTTTAGTGTGTGGTATGTAATGTGTAATGTGCGGTGTGTAATGTGCAGTGTGCAATGTGTAGTTTGTGGTGTTTAGTGTGATATGTAATGTGTAATGTGCGGTGTGCAATGTGTAGTTTGTGGGTGTTTAGTGTGTGGTATGTAATGTGCAATGTGTAGTGTGTGGTATTTAGTGTGTGGTGTAATGTGTAATGTGCAGTGTGTAATGTGCAATGTGTAGTTTGTGATGTTTAGTGTGTGGTATGTAATGTGTAATGTGTGGTGTGTAATGTGCGGTGTGCAATGTGTAGTTTGTGGTGTTTAGTGTGTGGTATGTAATGTGTAATGTGCGGTGTGCAATGTGTAGTGTGTGGTATTTAGTGTGTGGTATGTAATGTGTAATGTGCAATGTTTAGTTTGTGGTGTTTAGTGTGTGGTGTGTAATGTGTAATGTGCGGTGTGTAATGTGCAGTGTGCAATGTGTAGTTTGTGGTGTTTAGTGTGTGGTATGTAATGTGTAATGTGCGGTGTGTAATGTGCAGTGTGCAATGTGTAGTGTGTGGTATTTAGTGTGTGGTGTAATGTGTAATGTGCAGCGTGTAATGTGCAATGTGTAGTTTGTGATGTTTAGTGTGTGATATGTAATGTGTAATGTGTGGTGTGTAATGTGCGGTGTGCAATGTGTAGTTTGTGGTGTTTAGTGTGTGGTAAGTAATGTGTAATGTGCGGTGTGCAATGTGTAGTTTGTGGTGTTTAGTGTGTGGTATGTAATGTGCAATGTGTAGTGTGTGGTATTTAGTGTGTGGTGTAATGTGTAATGTGCAGCGTGTAATGTGCAATGTGTAGTTTGTGATGTTTAGTGTGTGGTATGTAATGTGTAATGTGTGGTGTGTAATGTGCGGTGTGCAATGTGTAGTTTGTGGTGTTTAGTGTGTGGTAAGTAATGTGTAATGTGCGGTGTGTAATGTGCGGTGTGCAATGTGTAGTTTGTGGTGTTTAGTGTGTGGTATGTAATGTGTAATGTGTGGTGTGCAATGTGTAGTTTGTGGTGTTTAGTGTGTGGTGTAATGTGTAATGTGCGTGTGTGTAATGTGCGGCGTGTAATGTGCGGTGTGCAATGTGTAGTTTGTGGTGTTTAGTGTGTGGTATGTAATGTGTAATGTGCAGCGTGTAATGTGCAATGTGTAGTTTGTGGTGTTTAGTGTGTGGTATGTAATGTGTAATGTGCGGTGTGCAATGTGTAGTTTGTGGAGTTTAGTGTGTGGTATGTAATGTGTAATGTGTGGTGTGTAATGTGCGGTGTGCAATGTGTAGTGTGTGGTGTTTAGCGTGTTGGTATGTAATGTGCAATGTGTAGTGTGTGGTATTTAGTGTGTGGTGTAACGTGCGGTGTGCAATGTGTAGTTTGTGGTGTTTAGTGTGTGGTATGTAATGTGTAATGTGTGATGTGCAATGTGTAGTTTGTGGTGTTTAGTGTGTGGTATGTAATGTGTAATGTGCGGTGTGTAATGTGCAGTGTGCAATGTGTAGTTTGTGGTGTTTAGTGTGATATGTAATGTGTAATGTGCGGTGTGCAATGTGTAGTTTGTGGTGTTTAGTGTGTGGCATGTAATGTGCAATGTGTAGTGTGTGGTATTTAGTGTGTGGTGTAATGTGTAATGTGCAGTGTGTAATGTGCAATGTGTAGTTTGTGATGTTTAGTGTGTGGTATGTAATGTGTAATGTGTGGTGTGTAATGTGCGGTGTGCAATGTGTAGTTTTGTGGTGTTTAGTGTGTGGTATGTAATGTGTAATGTGCGGTGTGCAATGTGTAGTGTGTGGTATTTAGTGTGTGGTATGTAATGTGTAATGTGCAATGTTTAGTTTGTGGTGTTTAGTGTGTGGTGTGTAATGTGTAATGTGCGGTGTGTAATGTGCAGTGTGCAATGTGTAGTTTGTGGTGTTTAGTGTGTGGTATGTAATGTGTAATGTGCGGTGTGTAATGTGCAGTGTGCAATGTGTAGTGTGTGGTATTTAGTGTGTGGTGTAATGTGTAATGTGCAGCGTGTAATGTGCAATGTGTAGTTGTGTGATGTTTAGTGTGTGATATGTAATGTGTAATATGTGGTGTGTAATGTGCGGTGTGCAATGTGTAGTTTGTGGTGTTTAGTGTGTGGTAAGTAATGTGTAATGTGCGGTGTGCAATGTGTAGTTTGTGGTGTTTAGTGTGTGGTATGTAATGTGCAATGTGTAGTGTGTGGTATTTAGTGTGTGGTGTAATGTGCAGCGTGTAATGTGCAATGTGTAGTTTGTGATGTTTAGTGTGTGGTATGTAATGTGTAATGTGTGGTGTGTAATGTGCGGTGTGCAATGTGTAGTTTGTGGTGTTTAGTGTGTGGTAAGTAATGTGTAATGTGCGGTGTGTAATGTGCGGTGTGCAATGTGTAGTTTGTGGTGTTTAGTGTGTGGTAT
This sequence comes from Allobates femoralis, assembly GCA_033576535.1. Lineage (NCBI taxonomy): Eukaryota > Metazoa > Chordata > Amphibia > Anura > Aromobatidae > Allobates > Allobates femoralis. The sequence goes on along the minus strand of JARQOC010001139.1, from coordinate 36,221 downwards.
GTAATGTGTAATGTGTGGTGTGCAATGTGTAGTTTGTGGTGTTTAGTGTGTGGTGTAATGTGTAATGTGCGGTGTGTAATGTGCGGCGTGTAATGTGCGGTGTGCAATGTGTAGTTTGTGGTGTTTAGTGTGTGGTATGTAATGTGTAATGTGCAGCGTGTAATGTGCAATGTGTAGTTTGTGGTGTTTAGTGTGTGGTATGTAATGTGTAATGTGCGGTGTGCAATGTGTAGTTTGTGGAGTTTAGTGTGTGGTATGTAATGTGTAATGTGCAGCGTGTAATGTGCAATGTGTAGTTTGTGGTGTTTAGTGTGTGGTATGTAATGTGTAATGTGCGGTGTGCAATGTGTAGTTTGTGGAGTTTAGTGTGTGGTATGTAATGTGTAATGTGCAGTGTGTAATGTGCAATGTGTAGTTTGTGGTGTTTAGTGTGTGGTATGTAATGTGTAATGTGCGGTGTGTAATGTGTGGTGTGTGTGTGCAATATGTAGTATGTAGTGTGTAATATGCAAATTATACAGGCACCCAGGGGGGGAGAGACAGGAACACAGGGGGGAAAGACAGGAGCCCAGGGGAGAGAGACAGGAGCCCAGGGGAGAGAGACAGGAGCACAGGGGAGAGAGACAGGAGCACAGGGGGAGAGACAGGAGCACAGGAGAGAGAGACAGGAGCACAGGAGAGAGAGACAGGAGCACAGGAGAGAGAGACAGGAGCACAGGAGAGGGAGACAGGAGCACAGGAGAGAGAGACAGGAGCACAGGGAAGAGAGACAGGAGCACAGGAGAGAGAGAGGAACCCAGGGAAGAGAGACAGGAGCACAGGTCAGAGAGACAGGTGCACAGGGGGGAGAAAGCACACACAGAGAGTAGACTGCACACAGGGGGTAGACATACAAAGAGAGGGGAGAGACAGTGCATAGGGGGGAGACATACACAGAGAGAGGAGACTACATACAGCGGGGAGACATACAAAGAGAGCGGAGCGACATGTCTGTATGTGTAAAAGGGGGCCCACTAAGACTTTTTCGCCCGGGGCCTGCTAAAACCTGGAGCCGGCCCTGCACACAACACAGCCGCCTGCAGACAGTCTGCACCCGTCCCTAAGTGACTGACAGTCTGTCAGTCACTTAGGGACGGGTGCTGCAGCGGTGGGGAACGTCCGGCCGTGAAGACCTTTTTCCCGGCTAGAGACCGCAGAGCTTGGCCGGCAGCTGCATTGTGTGGCTGCTGGCCCTTTAAGCCAGCGCACAAGCTGTAAAGAAGCAGAGCACTGTCTGCACATACAGGGACTTCCTCACATAGGCAAGTGCCAGAGCAGCAAGGATGTATTGTGGTCTGTGGGCGGCGACAGCACATGAAGTCCTCCATCCTACAGATGAAGAGGATCAGGCAGAGTTGCAGCAATCAGTGAGGAAGCAGATTAGGTTTGTGTGCCCCCCAGTAGCAGCAGCAATCAGTGCCCCCTCGTAGCAGCAGCAACATATGCTCCCCCGTAGCAGCAGTAGTGTGCCCCCTCAGCTGCAGCAATATGTCTCACCCCCCCCAGCAGCAGCAATATGTGCTCACTCCCCGTAGCAGCAGCAATCAGTGTGCCCCCTCAGCTGCAGCAATATGTCACCCTCCAGTTGCAGCAATATGTGTCCCCAGCAGCAACAATATATGTGCCCCCCAGCTGCAACAATCAGTGTGCCCCCCCAGCTGCAGCTATGTGCCCCCCAGCAGCAGCAATATGTGTCCCCCCCGAGAAGCAGCAATATGTCCCTCCCATTAGCAATATGTGTCCCCCAGCAGCAGCATGTGTGTATGTTTGACCCCAAGCAGCAGCAATGTGTGTGTCCCCCAGCAGCAATATGTCTCCACCAGCAACAGCATGAAGTGTGCCCTCCCAGCAGCAGCAATATGTGTGCCCGCCCAGCAGCAGCAATATGTGTGCCCGCCCAGCAGCAGCAAAATGTGTGCCCGCCCAGCAGCAGCAAAATGTGTTCCTGCCCAGCAGCAGCAAAATGTGTGCCCCCCAGCAATATGTGTGTGCCCCCCAACAGTAACAGTGTGTCTGTGCTCCCCCACCCCCAGCAGTAGCAGTATGTCTGTGACCCCCCATAACAGCAGCGTGTTTTTGCCCCCCATAGCCTGGTGCCGGAGACCGGGAGTCGCAGAGGAAGAAGCTGCCGGGTACCTGGTGCCGGACACCGGGAGCCGCAGAGGAAGAAGCTGCCTGGTGCCGGGTACCTGGTGCCAGAGACTAGGAGCCACAGAGGAAGAAGCTGCCTGGTGCCGGAGACCGGGAGCCAAAGAGGAAGAAACTGCTGGGTACCTGGTGCCGGAGACCAGGAGCCGCAAAGCAAGAAGCTGCTGGGTACCTGGTGCCGGAGACCGGGAGCTGCAGAGGAAGAAGCTGCCAGGTACCTGGTGCCGGAGACCAGGAGCTGCAAAGGAAGAGGCTGCCGGGTGTCTGGTGCCGGGTTCCAGGTGCCAGCAAGTGGGAGACTTGGAGCCGCAGAGGAAGAAGCTGCCTGGTGCCGGCGAGCGGGAGACCGAGATTCACAGAGGAAGAAGCTGCCTGGTGCCAGAGACCGGGAGCCGCAGAGGAAGAAGCTGCCTGGTGCCGAAGATCGGGAGCTGCAGAGGAAGAAGCTGCCTGGTGCCGGGTTCCTGGTGCCGGTGACCGAGAGACCGAGCGCTGCAGAGGAAGAAGCTGCCGGGATCCGGGATCAGGAACGTGGAGTCAGGTAAGGCGCTGTTACAGCCAAAGATAGTAGCCTGGGGGGGAAAGAGTGGGATAGATGGATGGATAGATGGATGGTCTGGCCTAGAAGAGGGGGCAGAATGGGATGGATGTGTAAGGGGCATTATGGAAAAGGGGAGAGAACGTGATGAATGGATAGGGGGGCGGCATAGAAAAGGGGGGAGAACGGGATGGATGAATGGATAGGGGCGGCATAGAAAGGGGGGAGTAGCTGGATGGATGGATGGGGGCCAGCATGAAAAAAGGGGGAGAAGATGGATGGATGGGGGAGAAAGTACATGGATGAAGGGGGGATGGGGAGAAGGTACATGGATGGTTTGGTGGATGGGGGAGAAGGTACATGGATGGATGGGAGAGGGGAGAAGCTACATGGATGGGGAAGAGGCAGCGTGGAACAAGGGAGGGGAGAGGCTGCGTGGTGCATAGGAGGGGAGAGGCTGCATGGAGGATGAGCTGTATGCAACATATGGATGCAAGATGAGCTGCATGGGACATATCGGGGGTGAACAGTATGGGACATATGGAAGGAGTATGAACAGTATGGGACATTTAATCTGCATACACATTTATATAGGAAACGTACTCTTCTGGTGATATAGTGACGGTGGTTCTGATTATGTATTATTGTATTGCTGATGGTTCTGGTTATGTACTGACAGGGGTTATAGTAATGTATAATTGTATTGATGGGGTTTCTGGTGATGTATTGATTGTTTTTGGTGATGTATTACTGTATTGACAATGGTTCTGGTGATATACTGACAGTGGTTCTGGTGGGTGAGGTATTATTGTATTGAGAGTGGTTCTAGTGATATGTAATTGTATTGACAGTGGTTCTGGTGATGTAGTAATGTGGATGCTGTAATCTTTAAAGGGAACCTGACCCCTAAAAATTACCCCCCATCCTATTAATACCTGTCCCTGCACCATCATTATGCTATTCTACCTATCCCTTTGTGTAAAAATTGTGCAGTTTGAAACTTTCAAAAAGTGATTTTGATGCCTCTACAACTACGGCTTCTTGTCTCCTGAGAAGTCTCACAGGGTGTTCCCTGTAACTTCTTTTCGCCGCCTTTAGTACTTGTGTTCACGCCCCGATGGGCGTGATAAACCATTTGAATCCTCCTCGCCCTTCTCCATGGGCGGATCAGCAGATATGACGCTAATCGCGTCATTTCAGGCGCTGCTGACGTCGATGCACCATTTCGGTGTATCGACAGACCTCAAGCTGCGCATTGCGCATGCGTGAGGTATACTTTACGGCACCTCATGTGATGAGCTGCGGTAAAGTACACCTCACGCATGCGCAATACTTACATCATTACCAGCAGTTGCATTTTAAAGGCCTTTCCCACGAACAAGGTTAATTTAAAGTTCATCTTAATAATAAGTAGACCCTGTAATGATAATTTCCACAAGTGGATGTGTTTAAAAGAAAATGTTCCTGGGCTGAGATAAACTTATATATGTGTCCCTGCTGTGTACTGTGTAATGGATGTGTCTGACCGTACAGGGATTCTCTCGACACAGGAACATTATCAACACCTCAAATTATGGAAATTATTATTCCAAAATCTATTGATTAAAATGAACTTTAAAATTAATTTTGTTCATGGGAAAACCCCTTTAATAATTGGAATATAAGTCCCACATTCTTCTGATGATACGGTTTCCACAGGTCGGATTCCACCAATAAATAAGTGATCACCTATTGAACCTGTGGATCACTGATAAAGAGATTCTTTGGTGAAAACAAGTTACTATAAAGTACAATAATTGTACATCGCAGTTCTGCTGAGCGCAGAGTGATGTGCAGGAGCCGCCAATATAATGGGTATAACAGCTACCAGGTATTTACATATAGCTGAAAGGTGCGTGGGCCCCTGAAATCAATTTCCCTGGTGGGCCCCAGACACCCCAGTCCGACCCTGGCCAGAACTCATGATGCTGATGCCTGATGGGTGTTCATGTGTTGGCCCTGCTTGAGGGCCATCACACAGTAATGTGTGTAGCATGCCATACACTCAAGATTGTTGTTGCCAATTCACTAACACACATAGGTGTGACTAAAACCTTGAAGTCAGCATGTGCACATTGTCAGTGATGTCATGGACCACAGCACACAAAATGTCACATTGTCCCACAACCCCTACATCTCGCTGCAGATACCCTTCTGGTTATTGGACACATAAGTCTACGCCCCATAACTCCCCGGTTGTGTGCGTTGGGCCCAACCAAACACACACTCACTGTTACGTCATGTTCTTCATATGTTCTGGTCCTCTAACAAATGATGGATTCCTATGTTGCCAAAAATCCTGTCAGTGTGGGGCTGTGCTTGTGGGCCCATGTGTATGGTAAAGGGAATGTCCAAAAGTGCTGCGGACATAGCTTCATGACACAATTGTGTGTCACAACAACGTAGTTGGGCAACATTAAAAAAAGTGTGTGTGCCAAGGACACCTTTATTATTGCCACATAATAATAATAATTATTATTATTTTTATTTATATAGCGCCAACATATTCCGCAGCGCTTCCCAATACAAAGTTCACATTTAAACAATCATAAGAAACTATTAGAAAATACAATACAATGCCAAAAACAATACAATACAAACCATAATATAATACAATAAATAGAGCAAAAAATGGCAGCCCTGCTCATAAGAGCTTACAATCTAATAATGAGGTGGGGGTGAGAAGGTACAGGTGCTTATTTACAATGATGGTATAGTCAACTTGAGGAGATGGGGAACAGATAGGAGCAGAATAAGTGGCAACCACCCATTATTTATGATTCACTTGAGACGGCGTGGATAGGCTATGGTCTAGATGACTTTGACTAGGGATCATGATAGGCCGCCCTAAAAAGATGTGTTTTTAGGGATCGCCTAAAACTATCTAAGTTGTGGATACACCTAATTTCTTGGGGTAAAGCATTCCAAAGAATTGGTGCGGCTCGGGAGAAGTCTTGGAGCCGGGAGAGGGAGGTTCGGATTAATGCAGAAGTGAGTCTAAAGTCGCTTCCAGAGCAAAGAGAACAGGTGGGGTGATAGACAGAGATGAGGGAGGAGATGTAAGGGGGTGCTGCACTGTGAAGAGCTTTGTGGGTGAGAACAAGCAGTTTGAAATGGATCCTACAGTGTATAGGCAGTCAGTGTAATGAATGGCATAGAGCAGAAGCGTATGAGTAATGGTTAGCTAGATAGGTAATCCTGGCTGCTGCATTAAGGATGGACTGGAGAGGGTACTGTCTAGTGCGGGGGAGGCCAACTAAGAGAGAATTACAATAGTCATGGCGGGAGTGAATAAGGGCCACAGTGAGGGTTTTTGTAGTTTCCAAGGTGAGAAAGGGGCAAATTCTGGAGATGTTCTTCAGGTGCAAGCGGCAAGAGCGGGCGAGAGATTGTATATATGGGGTGAAGGAAAGATCAGAGTCAAACATAACACCCAGACAGCGAGCCTGCTGACTAGGCATTATTGTGGTGCCGCACACTGAGAGAGAGAGATGTCATATTTAGGGAGGTTAGTGGAGGGCGGGACCAGAAGTAATTCAGTTTTGGAAAGATTAAGTTTCAGGTAGAGAGCAGACTTGATATTGGAAACTGCAGTTAGACAGTCATTGGTGTTCTTTATTAGAGCGGGAGTAAGGTCAGGGGAAGAAGTGTATAGTTGTGTGTCATTAGCATAAAGATGGTACTGAAAGCCAAATCTGCTGATGGTCTGTCCAATCGGGGCTGTGTAGGGTGAGAAGAGAAGAGGTCCAAGGACTGAACCCTGAGAGACTCCAATAGTGAGAGGAAGAGGGGAGGCAGTGGAGCCAGCAAATGATACACTGAAAGAGCGGTCAGAAAGATAGGAAGAGAACCATGAGAGAGCAGTGTCCTTGATGCCGATGGAGTCCAGCATGGAGAGTAGGAGATGGTAGTCAACAGTGTCAAAGGCTGCAGAGAGATCAAGAAGGATAAGCAGAGAGTGGTGATCATTACGTTTTGCCATCAGAAGGTCATTGGTCACTTTGGTGAGAGCAGTTTCTGTAGAATGTAGGGGGGGAGACCAGACTGTAATCAGTCTAGAAGAGAGTGAGTGGAGAGGTAATGAGTGAGGCGGGAGTAGACCAGGCACTCCAGGAGTGTAGAGATGAAGGGGAGATTGGAAACTGGTCTGTAGTAGTTTGTGCAGGAAGGGTCGAGAGAAGATTTCTTTAATAAAGGAGTGATGATAGACTGTTTGAAGGAGGAGGAGAAGACGCCAGAAGAGAGGGAGAAATTGAAGATTTTGGTTAGGTGAGTGGTGACCACTGGAGAGAGAGACTGGAGTAGGTGTGAGGGGATGGGGTCAGCAGTGCAAGTGGTGGGACGAGAGGAAGAGAAGAGCCTGGAGACTTCTTCTTCTGTGACCGCGTCAAAAGTAGAGAGTGAGCCGGAGGAAATGTGGGGAGAGGTAGGGGTAACAGCAATTTGAGGTTGGGAATTGATTTTCTGACGGATGTTTTATATTTTCTCTGTGAAGTACGAAGCCAGGTCATCAGCACTGAGGTCAGTAATAGGAGCCTGCACTTTAGGACTGAGGAGAGAGTGAAAGGTGTCAAAGAGTTTTTTTTGGGTTGTTGGATAGTGAGGAGATCAAAGTGGTGAAGTAGGTTTGTTTGGCAAGGTGAAGGGCAGAGTTGTAAGTTCTCAGCATAAATTTATAGTGAATGAAGTTTTCTGGAGTGTGGCTTTTCCTCCATAGACGTTCAGCACTCCTAGAGCATCGCTGGAGGAGTCGAGTTTGTGATGTGAGCCAGGGCTGTTTTACTCTGTGTCATTTAAGTGATTGACTGCCAGATCGGGACAGGAGAATGAGGAGATTGGGGACAGTGATGAGTGTACAGAGTCTGTGAATGTATGAGGGTTTATGGCCTGTAGATTTCTGAATCTGTGATATGTAGGAATGTGCTGGGGTGGGCGACGGTTAGTGAGTGTGAAGGAGAGATTGTTGTGGTCAGAGAGGGGAAGTTCTGAATTATCTAAGGAGGAGGTTGAGCAGAGCCGGACAAAGATCAGGTCAAGGGTGTTACCATCCTTGTGTGTGATCGAGGTTGAGAGCTGAGAGAGGCCAAGAGATGTGGTTATAAATACAAAAAGGGGGAGACAAGAGGCGCAATAGTGCCCTATCACTAGTGACACATTGAGTATATCAATAGGTATACACTCACCTGGTCCAGTTGTGTGACCCACAACTGGTTTATAAGCCTTTGGTTTAAAGCTGCTGCAGGACCTCCACCAGCCACTCGTACGTGGAAAAATGCTCATATATAGGGAAGATGGTGTGTCACGGTCCGCGCTGCTGTCTTTGTGACTTCTTGGAGACATCCATCCCTTGGGATCCCACTGAGACAGCAGCGCGGACCGTGACATACCATCTTCCCTATATATGAGCAAGAGATGTGGTTAGAGATGGAGCTGAAATGCAGATGAGGAGATGGGGCTGTTTGTGGGGATGTTGAAGTCTCCCAGAATAAGGGTTGGTAGTTCTGAGGACATGAAATGCGGCAGCCATGCGAAGAAATGGTCGAGGAATTGGGTGGGTGACCCTGGGGCGCGGTATACCACTGCTACTCTAAGGGGGAGGGGATGGAAGAGTCTAATTGTGTGGACCTCAAAAGAGGGGAATGAGAGTGATGGAGCTGGGGGGATGACCTGGAAAGTACACTGTGGGGACAGGAGTAAGCCAACTCCACCACCATGTCTGTTCCCAGGTCTTGGGGAATGAGAGAAATGTAAGCCGCCATAAGAAATAGAGGCCGGGGACACTGTCAGAATCCTGGATCCAGGTTTCAGTGAGGGCCAGCAGATTAAGGGAGTTAGTGAGAAAGTAGTTATGAATGAGTGGAAGTTTGTTACATACAGACCGTAGATTCCAGAGAGCACAATTAAAAGAGAGCGATGAAGGTGTGCAGGTAATGTTTATAAGGTTGGTGGGGTTTCTATGTGTGGTGGGAGAGGGGTAGAAGTTGGTGGAGGGTGGACCAGGATTTGGAGAGATGTCCCCTGACAGAAGCAGCAGTACAAAGAGGAATGGCAAACAGTTTTTGTGATGGTGACTTTGTTTTTGGTGCAGTACCCTGGAGCATGGTGGTCCGAGATTATTCACTATGGTGAACAGAGTATGGGAGTTCAATAAAGTAGAAGGAAGGAGAGAGGGGTTTATGTGGATGAGGGGTGATAGAGGGGCGATGGGGCGGTGAAGGTAAAGTGCAAAAGCACATAGAACAATAGATATTGAAGTAAAGGACATGGTGATAGGGAAAGGAAAAGAAAAAAAAATATACATACATATATACATATATGACATTGCTACCATTGTGCACATGATCTTGCAGTCCCCTTGTACCCCAGCTTAACCTGTCAGGCACATGATTTCATAGGTACACAAAGGCCATTAGCCAGACATTAGTTTATGTTTATGTCACTTCATACATCCCACAATAATTATCCGGTTTTAACCAACAGCCGCTGATGAGCCAGCAGAGGCCTCCCCACCGGCTTCCCCTGCTGCATCCCAAGGTGCCTCAACATCGGCATCCCCACCGGCCTCCACTGCTGCATCCCAAGGTGCCTCACCATCGACCTCCCCACCGGCCTCCCCTGCTGCATCCCAAGGTGCCTCACCATCGGCCTCCCTACCGGCCTCCCCTGTTGCATCCCAAGGTGCCACACCATCGGCCTTCCCTGCTGCATCCCTAGGTGCCTCAAGACCGGCCTCACCCTCTGGCTTCCACTCTGTGATGGTTCCACACACCCCATCACCCACAGAGTCCCCCATTGGCATGGTGGCTTGGATGTGTTTGGTAAATTTCCGAGGGCAAACAAAATTGCTTGGGATGTTTGTTTTTGGATCACTAATGTGTCACATAATACATACATCACATCTATGTTGTAATATTCTCTATGTATAGGCACAACAGCTCGAGCCCTGGGGTAGTCCCTAAGCCACTCCCCCTCCCCAGAGAATGGTGGCTCGGATGTAGGGAGTAAGTTATCTTGTGTCCCACAAACAATTACTGCCACACACATGTGCTAGGTTTTTGGAATGATGCCTTTCTTTCATCACTATAGGTGTACCATCATTGAGGGACCTGATGCAGGCCCACCAAGAGGCCCCCGACAGCTGCATGATTCCACAGCCCAGCTACAGGTGCTTGGTGCCCTTATTCAGAAGGTCCTTGACCACCAGGAAGCCCATGGGCCTGGGGGGCCATTTTGAGTGATGCTGCTGGACTATAAATGTGTCATGTTGACATACAACAAATGTGTTTTGTCATGTTGACAAGGATGTTCTTGCTGTTTCGTTTTCACAGCATTGAGTTAACTTATGGACACAATGTGTTCACGTTAAAGGGGATAAAATCCCTGTTTTTGGCTGAGGCCTTAGACCTTAGGAAAAAAAAAATTGTTACGCCTTTAGGCACACAAAAAAAGGATAAAGGGATGTGACAAAATAAAAGTTGCAACAATCCCACAACATGTTGTGGTAGTCTTCTTTACCAAAATGACACTACATCAGTGTTGCAAAGTATATGTTAACACCATGTAGCACCCAAAAAGGAGTAAACCGTGTGTCTGGGGTCCTCAAACTGACATGTGTGGTGTGTATCCCTCAAAATACACACAGGACAAAGAGAACACACTGCCTGGCTGCAGTCACACATACCCAATGGTCAATTTGGCTTTGTGACGCCTAATGTCCAAATCTATGTGTAAACCACAGATAACCAATGCACAAGCCCTAAAGAACCTACTTTGCCCCGTGGTTGGGTTTCCAATTGCTGGCCCCTTGTATTTTGCAAGGAACATCTACCTGAAGCTGTGAAGGCCACACATGAATTAGAAATGTAACATCATTCATGTACCTCACCATGTACTAATGTGTATGTGCCGTGAAAATGTGTGACACATCTGTCTGTTAGCTTAAACACCCCGTTGAATTGTGTCGACGAATTACCCATTAGTAGGTGGTCAATAACACGGAATATTGTGTTTAGCAAACCTTTTATTTAAACAACTAAACAAACACAAACAAAAAAATGGACCTGTCCCCAAAATCACCCATGCCAATAACAAGTAGGCACATCACAATTGTTGGTAGCGTCCCCAATACTGTTGATATGCAGCTGCAGGATATGACGTGGCTGCTTCACCCACATCCCTTGCGGGAAGTGGGTGTGGTCGATGCCGAGGGAAAGGTCTGCCAGGATCCCTCGGCACCTCAGGAGTAAGTCTAGGCACAAACATAGCCAGCGGCGGCGGCTGATGGGACACTGACGGCTGCTGGGGGGGGCTGAGTAAAGATGGTCTGCGAGTTCAGTGTCCCATTCTCAACCGCCTCGAGGGCTTGGTTGATCACCCTCTCGAGGTCAGTACGTTGTTGATGGCCCAGCCGGGACACCCATTCACTAACTAGCTGCCCAATCCCAGTGCAAGGGATCCTCTCCATGTTAAGCAGCACCCTCTTAGCCCAATCGCCCAGCTGGGTAGGGGGTGGCAATGGTCTCCGACGCCTCATCCCCTCACTGGGTCAAGGGTGCTGCACGGCGACACTGGGATCAGGCTCCAAAATCCCCCCAGATGTTGTTGGGGGCCCTCCCCCCTCCGGCTGGACCCGACATCTTGAGGGCCCTGTGAAATTAAAAAATAATGTTACAACATAAATTATCCATTGACGTATCATCAATGCATTAGAACCAAACAGCTATTTGTAGTGTTTGTGTGTGAAATGATGAGTTCAAGGTGTGCCCATTAGAGTGGCCTAAAGATATGGCTATGTGTAACATGACACAGTGATTACTGTACTCACGTAAGTAACCACCATGGACATGCATATGTGTTCACACAAGCACAAAATCATTCCGAGGACAACAATCGGTGCAACAACACCTACACATACTGTGCACTGTGCCAAAAGCAACACGCTGATATGTTTGTCATGTGCAACACAAGTGTATCCAACGACCATTGCAGACTGTGATGACACCAAAAGACATTATGAAGTACCTCTTGTGGTGGAGCCGGGTCTTGGGGAGTGGCGGAGGACGAATGTACTAGGTCCCTGCTGCACAGTGTAGTCGGAGGGAGATGCTGGTCCCGGAGGAAATGGAGGAGGTTAAAGTACCACAAGCGTGGCACATACACCACTCCCACTCCACTCCCGGACCGCGTTGACTTATCTACTTCATTAGGCTCCCTCTTATACAATGTGCGCAGGTTCCGGATCTTCTTAAGCACAAACGCCTTATCCACCCTCTCCCCAGGGTTGTGCTGCTGGGAGAGGGTGATGAGCTGGTCATACGCCACTCCCTTCACCTGAAGGTACTTGTAATCAGATGATGTGGTCCGCCACAAGCACTCTAGCTCCTGGTACTTGGCTATGAAGGCCCGGACAAACTCCTGTTTCTCAGCCATCTAAAAAATGAAATTTCAGACATGAACAAACACACATGTATGTATCAAAACACACATTAAGATAAATTCCACTACAGTAAGTTCATATGGCTGTAGGCTACTCGAGGAGGATAATGTGAACTTAGCCTTACTTTTTGAAAGCCGCACAGGCAATGGCCATTGTTATATGTATGATGTGTAATTTACCAACACCGGATCCATGATTTGGTTTGAGATACTTTACAATCACATGCCCTTTATACGTACATGCATCAATAGTGTGGCCCACAACATATATGATGTTAACTCTGGTATTGTACATTATGAGGAATATTTCAGGGGATGCTCATAGCAGCTATGAAGGCTACATATCCCATTAGGACACATACTTACTATAACTTAACACCAACAACATTACCACATGGTAGAGGATTTAGTGCTAATTGCAGGCCATACAGAAAGAAGAAATGAAGACGATGAAGAGTCATCAATACATACCGTCAGGCCTGCAGTGCCAGAAGAGGAGACGCTACCACGTTGTGCTTCCATGTGTAACAGGCAGATGTGCCACATCCATCTTTTAAAGGGCGCTCAATCAATGACATCGCAGAAGAGTTGTCCAATCGGCGACGTCAGGCGTGGCAACGCCAAGGCAAGATACAATTGGATGACGCAAGCGGGTTGTGATTGGTGGCTTAACACATAAAAATGGGGAACAGCTGAACAGTGTTGTGTTTGCTGCCCAGAGCAATTGAGTAAGTAGTGATGTGCACAACTATCTGGGGATATTCGTGCATCTTAACTGCGTGTTGTAAATATTCCTGCTCCTAGACTTTGCGCTAATGACAACCAAGAACTCCTGGCCCATTTGGCTACCGTTACCACTTCCTTTTAGGCTATAGGCTACATATTCGGGACCGTGTGGGTGGTTGCAAAATGGTGTTTTGGGCGTAGTCAGTGAGCATCCATTTTGTGTCGGTATCCCTGTCTTGACAACAAGAGTGTGGGTAAGTTCAAATATGGACTATAACCAAATGGCAGGAAATGTGGCAACACTGGTTGCCCACACACATTGCATGCTAACTGATCCCAGTACATGCAGCCTTGGGGATTGTACATCTGTCATTTATATGAAGACACAATAATGCATCTGCAAGCATTACCCTCTTGTGATGTGTAATGTAGTTGACCCAATTCAGTTTGTTTGTGGAGTGCAAAATACTTTGCTTAATTACATAATGAGTGGTGGCAGCCATGGGACACATCTTGCTGTTGTACTGCCTTTCTGGATGATGAGTAGTATGGGTTCACATATGTGTAGTAGGTGTTATGTTAAATGTCATACTGTAGTGGGTTCAATTAGCAAGGTCAACAAGATTTATATGGTGTGTAACGCAACAGGCCAACCATGTGTGTCTTGGAGGGGTATGACAGGACTATGTACATGAGCTAGTTGATGAAATTTGTACTTGTTATGCCTCCATGTGCTTATATTGTTTTTTTTCCTTTCACCTTTCCAGAGCCTTGCTAACAGAGATTGGACGTTATTAGTGATGAGTGAGTACTAAAATGCTCGGGTGCTCGAAGCTCGGGCCGAGCATCCCGAGATACTCGTGTACTCGGCCCGAGTACCGAGCCCAATGTTATCCTATGGGAGACCCGAGTATTTTTATGAAATGACTTCCGGCAGCATGTAGAAACCCTAAAAATGTCACAAAAGTCTCAAAAGAGTGCTCAAATGACATGGCTACACCATGGGGAAGACCCCTGGAAGCATTTCTCACTCAAAAGTCACAGCTGTGAACAATCTTGTCGGAGTTTCACTTTTACGGAGTCACCAGAAAACCTTCCAAAATGATACCAAAATGAATATTTAGGGTGGAAATGTTAAGGGCACATACCCAATAGTGAGATACAGCTGGTGTATGTTACTTTTTGTGATTACATGAAAGATTTTACGTGAAAACATTGTGCGGCACTCCGATGTCCCTGAGAAGAGACGTACATGAAGGCCTCTTGACATAATGTGCCCATTTTGAGGAACTGGGTCTATTGTAGTATTTTCCTTTGCCAGGGCAGTCCAAAATTTGGAGGTTCACCAATGCCCCTGGATAGAGACGTGCATGAGAGCCTGTAAACCTGAAGTGGGTGTATAGTAGTATAGCCCTTTGGCCAGGGCAGCCAAAAATTGGGAGGCTCCACATTGTCCCAGGATAGAGACGTGCAGGAGGGCCTGTAAACCTGAAGTGGGTGTATTGTAGTATAGCCCTTTGGCCAGGGCAGCCAAAAATTGGGAGGTTCAACAATGACCCATGCATACAGACATGCAGGAGGGCCTATAAACCTCAAGTGGGTGTATGGTAGTATAGCCCTTTGGCAGGGCAGCCAAAAATTGGGAGGTTCAACAATGACCCATGCATACAGACATGCAGTAGGGCCTGTAAACCTCAAGTGGGTGTATTGTAGTATAGCCCTTTGGCCAGGGCAGCCAAAAATTGGGAGGCTCCACATTGTCCCAGGATAGAGACGTGCAGGAGGGCCTGTAAACCTCAAGTGGGTGTATTGTAGTATAGCCCTTTGGCCAGGGCAGCCAAAAATTGGGAGGCTCCACATTGTCCCAGGATAGAGACATGCAGGAGGGCCTGTAAACGTCAAGTGGGTGTATTGTAGTATAGCCCTTTGGCCAGGGTAGCCAAAAATTGGGAGGCTCCACATTGTCCCAGGATAGAGACGTGCAGTAGGGCCAGTAAACCTCAAGTGGGTGTATTGTAGTATAGCCCTTTGGCCAGCGCAGCCAAAAATTGGGAGGCTCCACATTGTCCCAGGATAGAGACATGCAGCAGGGCCTGTAAACCTCAAGTGGGTGTATTGTAGTATAGCCCTTTGGCCAGGGCAGCCAAAAATTGGGAGGCTCCACATTGTCCCAGGATAGAGACATGCAGTAGGGCCTGTAAACCTCAAGTGGGTGTATTGTAGTATAGCCCTTTGGCCAGGGCAGCCAAAAATTGGGAGGCTCCACATTGTCCCAGGATAGAGACATGCAGTAGGGCCTGTAAACCTCAAGTGGGTGTATTGTAGTATAGCCCTTTGGCAGGGCAGCCAAAAATTGGGAGGTTCAACAATGACCCATGCATGCAGACATGCAGTAGGGCCTGTAAACCTCAAGTGGGTGTATTGTAGTATAGCCCTTTGGCAGGGCAGCCAAAAATTGGGAGGCTCCACATTGTCCCTGGATAGAGACGTGCATGAGGGCCTCAAAACATTTTTCCCATGGAAAAGGAGCGGGTCTCCTGTCGTTGTAATGCCCATTCTAAAAGAATGGGCGAAAAAATTTACCACTGCGGGTATACCTCAAACAACAGCCTAACTATTGTAACGGTCATCATGGTGGCTCATGAGGAGAAGGAGGAGCTGTCCAGCGATTAGCCAAAGTCCAGAAGTGTGTACCCATGGGTGAGTGGAGGTACATGGCAAATTCCCATAACAAAATTTAAATTCAGTTGTCATTTGTTGGTGGTGTGGTGAAGTCTGGCCCAATCCAACCCTTGTTCATCTTGATCAGAGTCAGCCTGTCAGCATTTTCAGTTGACAGGCGGGTGCGTTTATCAGTAATGATTCCACCTGCGGCATTGAAAACACGCTCTGACAATACACTTGCGGCAGGGCAGGCCAGGACTTCCAAGGCGTAGAGAGCCAATTCATGCCACGTGTCCAGCTTGGAGACCCAATAATTTAAAGGCACAGAGGAATCTCGCAGTACAGTTGTTTGATCTGCAAGGTACTCCTTCAGCATCTGGCCAAACTTAGCATTTCTTGTGGCACTACCCCGCACCTCAGGGGCTGTGGTACGTGAGGGGCTGAGAAAACTGTCCCACATCGTAAAGAGTGTTCCCCTACCTCTGGCGGATTGGACTTGTGCCCCTCTCGGATGTACGCCTTGGTTGTCCACCGATTCCTGACCTATGCCGCTAGCGTTTTGTGAGGGGAATGATTTGCCTACTTCCGTGACTATGGCCTTCTGGAACTGCTACATTTTGGCTGACCTCTCCGCCTCAGGAATGAGAGACATAAAGTTTTCCTTGTAGCGTGGGTCTAACAGTGTTGCCAACCAGTACTGATTGTCGGCCAAGATGTTCTGAACGCGAGGGTCACGAGCCAGGCAGCTTACCATAAAGTCAGCCATGTGCGCCAGACTCTTAACAGCCATCACTTCAGTATCCAGACCAACACGATGACTGAACATGCTGTCCTCCTCCTCCTCCTCATCTCCCCTGTCCTCTGGCCAGCCACGCTGAATCGAGGGTATGACTGGTGTGCATGTCATATCCTCAATTTGGCCAGAGAGTTGCTCCATGTCTTCATCCTCCTCCTCCTCGTCATAGTCCTCCACTGCACGTTGTGATGAGATGAGGCTGGGCTGTGTGTTTTCACCCACACCCACTACTGTTTCTTGCTCCAAGTCATCGCGCTCGGCCTGCAATGCATCCTCTTTGTTTTTCAGCAGAGACCGTTTTAGAAGGCAGAGTAGTGGTATGGTGACGCTAATAATGGCGTCATCGCTGCTCACCATCTTGGTGGAGTCCTCAAAGTTTTGGAGGACGGTACATAGGTCCGACATCCATCTCCACTCCTCAGGTGTTATGTGTGGAGTTTGACCCATTTCCCAACGGCTTAGGTGATGCAGGTAGTCCACAACTGCCCTCTTCTGCTCACATATCCTGACCAACATGTGCAGAGTTGAATTCCAACGCGTGGGGACATCACACACCAGTCTGTGGGCCTGAAGACGCAAACGGCGCTGAAAGCCGGCAAGGCCGGCTGAAGCAATAGGTGACTTGCGAAAATGTGCAGACAGACGGCGAACTTTTACCAGCAGTTCAGACAGCTCTGGGTATGACTTTATAAACCTCTGAACCACCAGGTTGAGCACATGGGCCACGCATGGAACATGCGTCAGCTGGCCTCGCCTCAAAGCTGCCACCAGGTTCCGGCCATTGTCACACACGACCTTTCCTGGCTTTAGATTCAAAGGTGTGAGCCAGTGATCTGCCTGCTGTTTCAGAGCTGTCCACACCTCTTCTGCATTGTGGGGTTTGTCACCTATGCAGACTAGCTTCAGCACAGCCTGTTGCCGCTTTGCAGAGGCAGTGCTGCAGTGCTTCCAGCTTGGGACTGGTATGGAGGGTACAGTGGATGAGGATGCGCAGGAGGAGGAGGCTGAGGAGCATGACATTCCGGAGCTGTAGAGTGTCGGTGAAACCCTGACAGAGGTAGGGCCTGCTATCCTTGGTGTGGGAAGGACGTGTTCCGTCCCTCGCTCAGACTGGGTCCCAGCCTCCACAATATTAATCCAGTGTGCCATCAAGGAGATGTAGCTGCCTTGCCCACAAGCACTTGTCCACGTGTCTGTGGTTAGGTGGACTTTGGCTGAAACAGCGTTGTTCAGGGCACATGTGATGCTGTTGGACACGTGGTTATGCAATGCGGGGACGGCACATCTGGAGAAATAGTGGCGGCTGGGGACCGAGTAACGTGGGACAGCAGCCGCCATCAGGTCGCGGAATGCTTCCGTCTCCACCAGCCGGAAAGGCAACATTTCTAGCGCTATGAGTCGCGAAATGTGATAATTCAGGACTGTGGCATATGGGGCGTTGGCAGCGTATTTGCGCCTGCGTTAAAATGTTTGCTGAATGGATAATTGAATGCTGCGCTGGGACAAGGACGTGCTTGATGCTGGTGTTATTTGTGCGTGGGCAACTTCAGGTGCAGGGCCGGAGGCTTGTTCGCGGCCAGCATGGACAAGGGATTGGCTTGCACGCACAACACGCGAAGACGTAGCAGTGACATCAGCAAGCACCGCTCCTCGACTCTGTTGTACTTCCCACAAAGTCGGGTGCTTGGCTGACATGTGCCTGACAATGCTGGTGGTGGTCAGGCTGCTGGTTTTCGTACCCCTGCTGATACTGGCATGGCAGGTGTTGCAAATGGCCTCATCTGGAGCCAACTTAAAAAACTCCCAGACTCTGGAAGACCGAACATTTGCACAGGCACCTTGAGTCGTGTTGGTGTTCCGGGGAACGGTTGGCTGCCTTCTGCCTGCGGACACGACCCTGCTTCGTACTGCCTGTTGGGATGCTACGCCTCCCTCCCCCTGTGCACTGCTGGCCTCGCTCTGCATATCCTCCTGCCATGTTGGGTCAGCTACTGGATCATCCACCACGTAGTCTTCCTCTTCCGCACCCTGATCCTCCTCCTGACTTCCTGGCAATTGTGTCTCATCATCATCCACCCCTTGTTGAGACACGTTTCCAACGTTCCGTTCGTGAGAACGTGGCTGCTCAAATATTTGGGCATCTGTACATACCATCTCCTCATCACCCACTTCAAGAGGAGCTGGCGACAGGCCAGATTCTGCGAATGGATACGTGAACAGCTCTTCCGAGTGTCCTAGTGTGGGATCAGTAATGTCCATGGACGTGTACTCGTCCTGGTGGCAGGAAGGAGGATCAGGTTGGGAAATGTGCGGTGCAGTATCACGGCTACTGACACTTGACCGTGTGGAAGACAGGGTGTCTGTGGAGGTGCCCATCTGACTTGAAGCATTATCCGCTATCCAAGTAACAACCTGTTGACACTGTCTTGGTTCAAGAGCGGTGTACTGCTGCGGGCCCCAAGAATTTGGGACAGGAGGTGCGAGCGAAGAGATGTGCTCCTTTGTTGTTGCGAAATTAGTGCTTGCACACGACCTCGGCCTCTGCCTGCACCACCATCACGTCCACTTCCTTGTTCCTTGCCAACGCCCTTGCCAATGCCCTTGCGCATTTTGCCTGTATACAGCGACAACTGTCTGGTGACTGTTGAGGTCACAGGAGATTAGGATTTTAGTCCCTAACCTGTATCAAGGTAGTAAGTACACCAGTCTGGTGACTGTAATGGTCACAGGAGAGTAGGATTTTAGTCCCTAACCTGTATCAAGGTAGTAAGTACACCAGTCTGGTGAATGTAATGGTCACAGGAGATTAGGATTTTAGTCCCTAACCTGTATCAAGGTAGTAAGTACACCAGTCTGTGACTGTAATGGTCACAGGAGAGTAGGATTTAAGTCCCTAACCTGTAGCAAGGTAGTAAGTACACCAGTCTGGTGACTGTAATGGTCACAGGAGATTAGGATTTTAGTCCCTAACCTGTATCAAGGTAGTAAGTACACCAGTCTGGTGACTGTAATGGTCACAGGAGAGTAGGATTTTAGTCCCTAACCTGTATCAAGGTAGTAAGTACACCAGTCTGGTGATTGTAATGGTCACAGGAGATTAGGATTTTAGGCCCTAACCTGTATCAAGGTAGTAAGTACACCAGTCTGGTGACTGTAATGGTCACAGGAGAGTAGGATTTTAGTCTCTAACCTGTATCAAGGTAGTAAGTACACCAGTCTGGTGACTGTAATAGTCACAGGAGAGTAGGATTTTAGTCCCTAACCTGTATCAAGGTAGTAAGTACACCAGTCTGGTGACTGTAATGGTCACAGGAGAGTAGGATTTTAGTCCCTAACCTGTATCAAGGTAGTAAGTACACCAGTCTGGTGACTGTAATGGTCACAGGAGAGTAGGATTTTAGTCCCTAACCTGTATCAAGGTAGTAAGTACACCAGTCTGGTGACTGTAATGGTCACACGAGAGTAGGATTTTAGTCCCTAACCTGTATCAAGGTAGTAAGTACACCAGTCTGGTGAATGTAATGGTCACAGGAGATTAGGATTTTAGTCCCTAACCTGTATCAAGGTAGTAAGTACACCAGTCTGGTGACTGTAATGGTCACAGGAGAGTAGGATTTTAGTCCCTAACCTGTATCAAGGTAGTAAGTACACCAGTCTGGTGACTGTAATGGTCAGAGGAGAGTAGGATTTTAGTCCCTAACCTGTATCAAGGTAGTAAGTACACCAGTCTGGTGACTGTAATGGTCACAGGAGAGTAGGATTTTAGTCCCTAACCTGTATCAAGGTAGTAAGTACACCAGTCTGGTGACTGTAATTGTCACAGGAGAGTAGGATTTTAGTCCCTAACCTGTATTAAGGTAGTAAGTACAACAGTCTGGTCACTGTAATGGTCACAGGAGATTTGGATTTTAGTCCCTAACCTGGATCAAGGTAGTAAGTTCAACAGTCTGGTGACTGTTATGGTCACAGAAAAGCTTGGATTCCGATCTGTATCACCCTGCCTATATCCTCCTAGATTAGTCCTGAGAAGGAGTGTTGTGGTCAGCAGCAGTTTGCAGCCCTGCTCCAGATCTACCTATGAGGGCCGCAAATCTGTCCCTAAGCAGCAGCAGACACTCTCCCTACACTCACTGTCTGGATGCCTGTGTGCAGAGCACAGCGCGGCCGGGTCTTATAAAGG
Organism: Allobates femoralis; assembly: GCA_033576535.1. Classification (NCBI taxonomy): domain Eukaryota; kingdom Metazoa; phylum Chordata; class Amphibia; order Anura; family Aromobatidae; genus Allobates; species Allobates femoralis. Next base: position 15,656 of record JARQOC010001139.1, on the reverse strand, counting down.
CTCGGTCACGCTGTGCAGGCCGGCCAATCACTGCAATGCCACAACTAACAGGGCTGTGGCATTGCAGTGGTCTGCCAGCCAATCCCCGCATGTGGGCTGGCTCTCAAAAGAGCGCCAACATGCAGAGATGACAACGACGAGCACAGCACGAGTATCGCGAGATTACTCGGTGCTCGCCGAGTAGCCCGAGTACAGTGATACTCGTGCGAGTACCGAGTAGTGGCGAGCATGCTCGCTCATCACTAGACGTTATGCATCGTGCCGCAATGGCACTAGTGGCTGTGTCCATGGTGTATGATGCCTTGTTGACGGATGAGAGGACTGAGAGACTGCGGAGACGACGGCGTGTGTGGTCTCGGGCTTGGCTCCTGCAAAGGCGCCACCTGAGTCACATGGGCCTTGTCCATCAGCTGGAGGACAGGAATCCGCAGGACTTCAGGAAATATCTCAGGATGTCCGAGGACTCTTTCAAATTCCTCTTGGACTTGGTTACACCATATATTGCCCGTGAGGACACTGTGATGCGTTGAGCTGTTCCAGCAGAGAAGCGGTTGGCTGTGACTCTGCACTTCCTGGCAACAGGGCGCAAGCTGACTGACCTGCAGTATTCTGCTGCAGTCACAAGCCCACTGCTGAGCCGCCTAATCCCTGAGACGTGTGAGGCCATTGTGAGGTGTCTCTTGCCAACCTATATGCGGTTTCCAACAACCCTCGCAAAATGGTTAGACGTTGCCACTGGCTTCCAGGAGAGGTGGCAATTCCCAAACTGCGGGGGGCATTGGATGGCAAGCATGTGAGGATCACACAACCCCCCAACAGCGGGTCTTATTATTTTAACTATAAAGGTTATTTCAGTGAGTTCCTCCTTGTGGATGTGGGGATGAACGGGCGTGTGTCTAATGGGGGGGGGGGGGTTTGGCACAGTCCTCCTTTGGTCGAGACCTTCTTATCGGGCGCCTGAACTTACCCCCAAATGATGACACCACTAAACATCTCAACTTTGCCTTTGTGGGGGATGAAGCCTTCGCACTTCATGCAAACCTACTACGGCCATATCCCCAGAGGACTCTGACCCCTGAGCAATGCCTTTTCAATTACCGGCTATCCCGGGCACGTCGTGTCATTGAAAATGCGTTCGGGATCATGGCCAATAGATTCCGCGTGTTTCATAGTGCTTTAAATATGAAACTGGAATCTGTAAAAATGGTAGTGATGGCTTGTTGTGTGCTGCATAACTTTCTGCATCATAGGGATACTCAATTATACACGCCAGCAAGTTATGTGGATTGTGTGGACCCTACAACTGGAGAACTCATGCCAGGTGAGTGGCGTGCAAACGACCCTGGCATAGCGCCACTCCAGCCGTTGGGTCAGGGCCGACATCAGCAGGATGCCAGGAGCAGCAGAGACAGCTACTGCTCGTATTTCAATGGCCCTGGGGCGGTGGCTTGGCAGGACCACCAGATGTAAGGGGTGTGTCATGGGTCCACACTGTCCAATGTGTCTTTCTTTTTGTTGGGAGGATATATTTTGCCTCACATTATTTTTGTCATTGATGTTTCTTTATTTTTTGTCTTAATATACATTGTTTTCTATTTTATGGCCCAATTTAACCAGTATTTGATTTATGTAATATGTTACTTGTGTGATGACAACACTTTTTTGGTTGTTGTGTGTTTGTTGTTGTTGTTTTAATTTGTGTGGCCACACTCCTAATATATTGTTTCTGATAAAACAAACGTGTTTGATTCTTATATTTGTAGCTGATCACTGTATCTCATAGCATTATGGTGTGCTCAGAGGTGTGAGACTACAATGTTATTTGAGGGTCCCTGCACCATTGTGTGCACAGGTACACTACACATGTGTGGCGGGAGCCAACACACTGTATGTTGTGTGTGTGTTTCCCTGTCCAGATTGGTGCATGTAGACATGGGTATGGGTACACACACATGGTCACTTCTATATTGTCCGATTGAGACATACAGTTAGGGCCAGAAATATTTGGACAGTGACACAATTTTCGCGAGTTGGGCTCTGCATGCCACCACATTGGATTTGAAATGAAACCTCTACAACAGAATTCAAGTGCAGATTGTAATGTTTAATTTGAAGGGTTGAACAAAAATATCTGATAGAAAATGTAGGAATTGTACACATTTCTTTACAAACACTCCACATTTTAGGAGGTCAAAAGTAATTGGACAAATAAACATAACCCAAACAAAATATTTTTATTTTCAATATTTTGTTGCGAATCTTTTGGAGGCAATCACTGCCTTAAGTCTGGAACCCATGGACATCACCAAACGCTGGGTTTCCTCCTTCTTAATGCTTTGCCAGGCCTTTACAGCCGCAGCCTTCAGGTCTTGCTTGTTTGTGGGTCTTTCCGTCTTAAGTCTGGATTTCAGCAAGTGAAATGCATGCTCAATTGGGTTAAGATCTGGTGATTGACTTGGCCATTGCAGAATGTTCCACTTTTTTGCACTCATGAACTCCTGGGTAGCTTTGGCTGTATGCTTGGGATCATTGTCCATCTGTATTATGAAGCGCCGTCCAATCAACTTTGCAGCATTTGGCTGAATCTGGGCTGAAAATATATCCCGGTACACTTCAGAATTCATCCGGCTACTCTTGTCTGCTGTTATGTCATCAATAAACACAAGTGACCCAGTGCCATTGAAAGCCATGCATGCATGCATCACGTTGCCTCCACCATGTTTTACAGAGGATGTGGTGTGCCTTGGATCATGTGCCGTTCCCTTTCTTCTCCAAACTTTTTTCTTCCCATCATTCTGGTACAGGTTGATCTTTGTCTCATCTGTCCATAGAATACTTTTCCAGAACTGAGCTGGCTTCTTAAGGTGTTTTTCAGCAAATTTAACTCTGGCCTGTCTATTTTTGGAATTGATGAATGGTTTACATCTAGATGTGAACCCTTTGTATTTACTGTCATGGAGTCTTCTCTTTGCTGTTGACTTAGAGACAGATACACCTACTTCACTGAGAGTGTTCTGGACTTCAGTTGATGTTGTGAACGGGTTCTTCTTCACCAAATAAAGTATGCGGCGATCATCCACCACTGTTGTCATCCGTGGACGCCCAGGCCTTTTAGAGTTCCCAAGCTCACCAGTCAATTCCTTTTTTCTCAGAATGTACCCAACTGTTGATTTTGCTACTCCAAGCATGTCTGCTATCTCTCTGATGGATTTTTTCTTTTTTTTCAGCCTCAGGATGTTCTGCTTCACCTCAATTGAGAGTTCCTTTGACCGCATGTTGTCTGGTCACAGCAACAGCTTCCAAATGCAAAACCCCACACCTGGAATCCACCCCTGACCTTTTAACTACTTCATTGATTACAGGTTAACGAGGGAGACGCCTTCAGAGTTAATTGCAGCCCTTAGAGTCCATTGTCCAATTACTTTTGGTCCCTTGAAAAAGAGGAGGCTATGCATTGCAGAGCTATAATTCCTAAATCCTTTCTCCGATTTGGATGTGGAAACTGTCATATTGCAGCTGGGAGTGTGCACTTTCAGCCCATATTATATATATAATTGTATTTCTGAACATGTTTTTGTAAACAGCTAAAATAACAAAACTTGTGTCACTGTCCAAATATTTCTGGCCCTAACTGTATGTACATATCTGGAAACACATACATACATTTAGGCACCCACATAGTTTGGAAATGCTATGTAATGTGCATAGACATGTCCATACTTCCTGTGTGTAGGTTACCAACTTCTACAGTAGATGGACAAAATGTCCATACATGTGGCCCAAACACACTGCACTACACTAGCGTTCCTGTCTGCCAGTTTGGCGATGCTGTAGTGTGTTGCTTTAGCTGCTACACATTACATATGACATCAGTTTCAAGATGATATAATGGGCAATAGCATCCATGTCGCCACCATGTTGTCTGAGATGGCTGACCAATGGTGGCGCACTTTCACCGTCCAATCAGAGTGTTCTGGGCGTGGTTAAAAGTAAACTCAGGTACGCCTGTGTCCTAAGCTGGGTGAAAAGTACGCCCACATTGCTGATGTGGTTGTGCTGTGTGTCGGGGGCTGCCCGATTTGCCATCTGACTTCCGGGACGCCGGATCGTCGGAGGTTGGAGGTGTGATTGCTACGTGCATCATCTCCTATGCGATCTTGGACAAGTGCCAAAAATGTGCTCGCTCCCGTGAAATTGTATGCGATATCGGGACAATATTGCGACGTGTAACAATACCCTTAAGGTACTGTCACACGCCGCAATCTCGGCTGGCGATATGTGGCGATCTAACGTGCGCGCTCACGTTTTCCGTGGTCACCTCAGATCGCCAATGGCAGCATTATACGCCGCAATTTCGCCCTGAAGCTAAGGCGATGTGTCGCTCCCGAAATCGCCTCCCCTATAGCGGAACCAATCTTGCCTAATTCTATCGAAGCTTCACACACCACAATCTCAAAGGCAATGTGGGCGTACATGTTCAGCGCGGCAAGGGGATAGGCGTGCCACAGTGGTGTATACCACGCCCCATACACGCTCATTGGACAACGCAACAGCGTTACGATTGGTCAGCCTGCTCTGGGAGGCAGGCTAATACATGACGCCATTATCTATCGGAGTTTGCACTGAGTTTGCGGACGGTTGTGTAGCTGAAGATGTGTGTGGTGCTGAGCGGGCAGCTCTTCAAATATGGCGTGGTGTCAACTGACAGCTCATTGGAACACAGTAGCCCACACCAATCATCTCAGATGGGGCGCGGACTTCAGCACGCTGAGGCACGCCTACGGGAAATCATAGTCAATGCTCTTTCCATCATTATCGCCGTTTCACACGCCACAACACGGAAATATCGCCCTAACGATTGCGGCTGATTACTGAGCACTGTTCAGGAATGAGGCGACGGCTGAGGGGCAATTTATCGCTGCGAAATTCCCAAATCACACACCGCAATCTCGCCTGGAGATCTGAAAGGCGATGTGTCGCCCTGGTGAATTCACCGTGAAATTGCCTCACGGTTGCGGCGTGTGATTGGCCAATTTCGTTGCGATAAGTCGCCTGATTCCTGAACAGTGCTCAGTAATCAGGCACAATCGGCAAGCAATATTTTCATGTTTTGGCGTGTGACAGGGCGATAGCGATGGAAAGACCGATTCCTGTGATTTCCCGTAGGCGTGCCTCAGCGTGCTGAAGTCCGTGCCCCATCTGCGATGATTGGTGTGGGCTATTGTATTCCCATTTGCTGTCAGTTGACACCGCGCCATATTTGAAGAGCTGTCTGTTCAGCACCATACACATCTCCAGCTACACAACCGTCTGCAATTACACACGCCATAGAATAGCGCAAGCTATGTTGTCCGCGTGTGTTAAGTTGCGCTGTGTGGAGTATAGTGCCACACATGACAGCTCAGATGTTGGGCTACACATCGTAGATGCGTGCCACGGGCCAGTGTGTGTGTTGCAGGAGACACAATTGACGACACGAGCATGTATTTGTGACAAACTCCGATAGACAATGGCGTCATGCATTAGCCAGCCTTTAAGAGCAGGCTGACCAATCGTAACACAGTTGTGTTGTCCAATGAGCGTGTATGGGCCGCGGTGTAAACCACTGTGGCACGCCTATCTCCTCGGCGCACTGGACATTTACGCCCACATTGCCTTTGTGATTGCGGTGTGTGAAGCGGCGATGGAATGAGGCAAGAATGGTTCCACTGTAGGTGAGGTGATTTCCGGAGCGACACATCGCCTTAGCTTCAGGGCGCAATTGAGGCATGTGACGCCGCCATCGGAGATCTGAGGCGGGCACGAAAAACGTGAGCACGCATGTCATATCGCCACACATCTCCAGCCGAGATTGCGGCGTGTGACGATACCTTTAAGGTACCGTCACACACGGCAATATTGCTTGCAATCCCACTGGCAATTTGCTCGTTGCAGTGAAATCATGGACACATTGTTCCATTTGTACACGACAACAAAATAGAACAATGTGTCCATGATTTCACTGCGACCAGCAAATTGCCAGTAAAATTGCAAGCAATATTGCTGCGTGTGACGGTACCTTTAAGGCTGCAAAATAAATGTTCCCATAATCCCACTATTGTTTGGACTTGCCTTATTTTACTAACACAGGCTCTTGGCCAGCTTAAACAAATATGTTTTGGTGATCTACAACACAAACACTGGCAAATACTGTGTGTGTGAGGCAACACGTACATGTGTGTAGTGCATGGCTCCACATACACACACACCAAGGGACTCACACAGTGCATGTATGGTGAGACACAGATACATCATTTATTTTGTCATTCAAATGACAAATGAGCAGGGCTATGTGTAGAATGTAGCTAAACAATATGTGCCACAATCCACGTCAAATTGTGCCCGTGGCTTGGGTTACAACCTGGGCACCCATGTTGGATGAAGTGTACTACTCAATTTAATGGGAAAGTTGATCCTTGAAATGTACCTGTAACGTCATTTATATACCTCAACATGTGCTAATGTGTATGTGGCCTGAGAAGGTGTGACACATCTATATGGTGGCTAAACCTCACATCCAAACCCATGTACACAAATACCCATTAGTATTTGATTAAAAATACACAGTGTTAACTGTCAAAGAAAATCTATTTGGACATCTTGTCAACAAAACACATAAATTTCCTGTCTTGCATCAAGCACATGTCTGTTGGGTACATATTGGCAAATCACACATGCGGGTAGCGTCTCCAATAATGAATGTAATCTTCTGCAGGATCTGATGTGGCTGCCTTACCCAGATGCTGGGTTTGGTCAATGCCGAGGGTAAGGTGGTAAAATCACGCTCGGCACCTCAGGATTAAGTCCGGGCACAAATATAGGCGGCCGAGGGTCTTGGGACACTGACTGTGGGTCAGGGGGCTGAGCCAAGATGGTGTGTGAGTTCAGTGTCCCAGCCTTGACAGCGTCCAGGGCAAGGTGTATGACCCTCTTGACATCCATCCATTGTTGATGGTCCAGCCGGGACACCCATTCACTCACCATCTGCCCAATCGCAGTGCTAGGGATCTTATCAAGGTTCAGCAGCACCCTCTTTGCCCAGTCCCTCAGCTGTGTAGGGGATGGCAGTGGTCTCCTTTGCCGACCCCCTGACTGGAGGCAGGGTGCTGCTGCGCAGCACTGAGACCAGGCTCCTCCCCCCCAGATGTTGATGGGGGAGGGTCGTGAACAGATATCCCCTCCTGACTGGGCCCGACGTTTTGAGGGTCTTGCAAATACAAATACAAACCTTTGTCAGGCATTTGCATATCATCAAGACATTATTTCAACATATCTATTTCCTTGTGTTGTGTGTGTTCTCCATTGCAAAATATGTGGCCATTACAATGCTATATTGAAACGTACTGTATATGTGTTACCTGCCACACTGATTCCTCTACTCACATGAGTAACCAACATGCTAATGCATTTGTGTTAAGAATATATCAATACACTATATTTAACAACATTCTGTGACCCAACACCAAAACATACTCTGTACTGTGTCAAACACTCTAAAGTTATATGTTTGTCATATTCAACAGACCACAAGTGTCTGCAACCACCATTGAGGCCTGTGTGGACAAAACCAAATTGAGAAGTACCTGTTGTAGCTGAGCCGAGTCTTGGGGAGTGGCGGAGGAGTTTTGTTCAAGGTCCCTGCTGCACAGTGTAGGCTGCTGGTCCTGGAGGGAGCTGCTGGTCCAGGAGAAAACGGAGGAGGTCAAAGTACCACAATCGTGGCACATACACCTCCTCCGTTCCTTTCCCGGACCGCATAGATCTTTGTACTGCAGTCAGCTCCTTCTTGTACACTGTGCGCAGGTTCCTGATCTTGGACTTAACAAAACTCAAGTCCACCCTCTCCCCACTCTCTCCTCTCAGTGATAAGCTGCCGTGAACACACCTCGCACATGCGCACTCGGCATCGTGAGGTCGGCAGTACACCCTAATAAGTGTACTGACATGGGTAATGTTGGATATGACGCGATTTTCGTCATAGCGGCTTTACCGCCCCTTTGATGATGGTCACAGGCCCTCGGCTCTCCAGCTCGCCCATCGGGGCGTGAATAATTACCAAGCAGGCGGGGAGGAGAAGCAGCAGCTTTTGCGGCTTTTCAAATGCTGAGAAGCCGCAGATCAGAAGGTATAAAAACCACTTTTATAAACTTTGCAATATCACTTCAGAGACACAAATGGATGGCTAAAAATGTATTACCATGGTGCAGGGACAGGTATAAAGAGGCTGGGGGCTCATTTTTCGGGGTCAGGTTCCCTTTAAGACCTGAGCTTTAGTGTTTTTTTTCCCTTTCTGAAGCTATATGAAGTTTTGGGTTTTTCTTTCCATTCTAAGCTAATTCTTTTATTGGTACAGGGATGATGTGTACTCATGAGGCTTTGATCATTTTTTATTGCATTGTATTGACACGACAAAATAAGGAAAAAAAACACAATTCTGGCATTTTGAGTATTTCTTATTTTCAAATTAGAAACAAAGGGGGATTTCAACTTTTTTCATGCCTCAGTGGATTAGAGCATTACTTTGCCTACATACTGCAATGTTATAGCATTGCAGTATATCTGAAATATTTCCTAGGCCCCCAGCTTTCATGGTAAGCCATTGTTAACCAGCCATTACATTATGAGGTGAGGTACATGGCTACCCCTGAATCCCCAAGATCACACTAATTGATTGTTGTGTTCAGCAACTGACAGTGACATTTGAGTGCATAAGAGTCGCGCTGCTATCACTGTAGAGGCGGTCTACATTCTTATTTTTTACATTGTTTTTAACAAACTGGCATTGATTGGAAGATTCGATTTTAAGCTCTGAGGGACTGACAAGTGTATTACTGCTCAGGAGACAAGTGCACACAATACAGTCTAAGGCTGCGTTCACACATTGCGTATCTTGCCGCGTTTTTTTTACGCGCGCTTTTCAAAATACGCAATGTGCCTTTTGTCTGCCTGCAAAGTGAATGGGAAATTCACTTTGCAGTGCAGACATTGCGTAAAAATACGCAGTGCGTTTTCCGGGAGAAAACGCAGCTCCATAAACAATTGATATGTCAATTGTTTACGCAGCTACTTCTGCGTATTTTCCCAGAGGGGAGGAAGAATCCTGCTTCCTCCTCCCCTCTGTGACAACTGTGGCCGCCCATTAGACTTCACAGTGTATTAATACACACTGTTAAGTCTAAATTAAACAAAAGCAAGTGTATGAAAAATAAAAAAGAATGAATACATCACCTTCCGACGCCTTCTCCCGGTGTCTGGTGCCTTCTGCCGCTCTCCGGTGTCCGATTCTATAGTCAGATCTCTTCTGACAAGACCTGTGGTGACGTCAGAGGGGGGGCGTTCCCTGGCACTCGCGGTCATGTGATACCACATGACCGCGAGCAGCCAATCAGCGATGGGACCGCCCCGGGAATGCCCCCTCTGACATCACCACAGGTCCTGTGAGAAGACATCTCACTTAGAATCGGACACCGGAGAGCGGCAGAAGGCACCAGACACCGGGAGAAGGCGTCGGACAGGTGAAGTATTGATTCTTTTTTATTTTTCACACACTTGCATTTGTTTAATTTAGATTTCACAGTGTGTATTAACACTGTGAAGTCTAATGGGGCGGTCACACATGTCACAGAGGGGACGAGGAAGCTGGATTCTTCCTCCCCTCTGTGACATCACTGCGCTTTCTGGGGGAAAGAAAGCGCAGTGTGTGAAAGCCCCTGTGTATTTTGCTGCGCTTTTTTGCGCGGCCGAAAAACGCTGCAAAAAGCGCGCGCAAAAAAGCGCAGCAAAATACGCAAATGTGTGAACGTAGCCTTAATTTCAGCAGTGTTTTTATTAGACATTGATAAACCACCCTGAAAGTAACCTGAACAAGGCACCTCCTGAGCGACCTTTTACCATGATAATAAAAAGGACACATGCCTCACCAAGCGGGAAACATATGATGCACCCCGGGGAAGGTATACTCGGAACCGAGTCCTCTTGTCAGACTGCAGAGGGGAAGTCACGGCGACGTTACCTGGCTCCGTATGCCCAGGTGCGGCAATGAAAAGGGGTAAAAGAAAAGGGGAATTAAGTTTATGTGGATTGTTTGTGACGCCTCCTGTGGTTTGTGGCTAGGGATGGCCACCACTGCTGTAGAACCTCCGGGGATGATGGATAGCAGCTGAGATGGGACAACTCTCCACAGTTAAAGCCAATTCCGGGGCAGTGTGGAATGTCTATGTGTAGGATGCAAGAGGAAGGGTGCGCAGAAATAACTGGAGTCCACAGCAATAAACGTTTCCTTTACCTTTACTTGTCTGTTATGGGTATAGTCGGGAGTACCGATTCAGACGTTACTGTGGACCCGGGTGGCCTCGAAGCAATCGAGGAATCCACCTTGCCGGGTGGGTTGGAGGCCTCCCTTTTGTGCTTTCACTTGTCCTGCTGCTTGAAGGTAAGCTGCATGCGCTCTCTTTCCTGCGTGTGCCGTATGACAGGCAGCTCGAGTCCTGTTTCAGAGGTCACTCCTAGGTGGAGCCCCCGGGCTCTAGTATGCTGTTTTGCCTCCTGACACTGTGCGGCTGGGAAATCTGAAATTCCACACCTTCATTGACTGCCGGGACATCAGACCCTGCACAGCCTCGGACCCGGAGTCCGTTCTCTGTGCTTTCCTCTGAGGCGAGCACAACGCTCCTCGGCTTCCCCAGGCTTTCCTTTCCTTCCTCCTCAGACTCACTCCATGGCTGTTCTGACTAACCCCTCCTCCAGGACAGACCTTTATACAGGGAAGCTCCCCTCAAGCCGGGTTCTAGAGCTCCCACTTCTGGTCTGGAGACAGGAAAGTGTTGGATGCTGTGCCACCTGAATAGGGAACTCCCATTTTATGTATGTATTACCCTGACCAAGGTGGACCCACACTTAGGAAACATGCCCAATCAGACACTGGGGGGAGCCTTACTTAGCCTAAGTCTAGAACAATGCCATCAGTGTGTCCATTTTAAAAGGATCTCATTAATCCATTTGTAATATTGATATAAAATTTCAAATGATAAAACTATGATATTTCTATACCAATGACATGTTTCAGTCTCAGTACTATCATTGTCTACTTTTTTTCTTTAGTTCGTACAGTAGCCTTTGATCCGAGAAGCCAAGTGTGTCTTTTGTGCCACTTGCTGTAGGTTAAATGGAGGATATCTAATCCAGCAAAGCTAAAACCTGCCTTGTACATTTGGATTTCTCTATTCACAGAGTTAGCTAATACAAACTGCACAGCCAGAATCTCAGTGTACAACATGCAGTAAGTATCAGTATCACATGAGCTCTCACCAGAAACAGGTACAATGGAGGTTCTCAGCTCACATTATGGCAAATGATTTGAGATATCCGACAGTTTGACACGGAGACAGAATGCTGGGTTTGCTATGGCATGGTAGTTTATATTATGGTGATCCGAGCATTTCGAGAACAAACAAATGTTCTGGGTAGTAACTGTGGGAGAGTACAAACATTAACAAAATTACTTTACATATAAAGCGATGATGGGGATAACCCTTTTATCCCCCAGCCTGTTTTACCTTCCTGACCAGGCCAAATATTTCCATTCTGACCAGTGTCACTTTATTAGGAGTCAGGCATGCCGGCTCTATAGCACGTGGCCGGTATGACTCACATGGCCTGCTGCAATATGGGTGATTGCTGGACCTAGCAGTACACAGGGCTAAGTCTGAGTTAGCTCTGTAGTAGTACACAAGGGGTTAACTGCAGCTAGGTCTGTGGCTGAGGGTGTGCTGATTGCTCACTGAATTCCAGGTGTGTGAGCTGGGTCAGTCAGTCTGTGAGAAACATCCAGCCAGTGAGGATGTGAGAGTCAGAGGCGTTCGGTCCCTTTGGGACGTGGAGGGAGGCCTTCCATCTCCATGCGGGAGGCACCTGTGTCTGTGACCAAGTATGTGTGAGCCTGTGTCCAGACGTAGGGGTTAAGAAGGTCCCTAGAGTTAGGAAACCTTGGCCAAACCCGGAGGGTGCTCGCTCAGACGTGGATGGGGTGCCGCCGTGGATCTGGGAGACCTGCCTGGTAAGGAGGTTTGGTGGTGGCTGGCGACTTGGAAACATGTGGTGAGGAGACCTTGGGGACACCTGGTTTACCCAGTAGCTCAGGTTTGCCAATCCCTGATCTGGGCCTGGAAGGGCAGCAGTCCATGGATATTTTATGATGGACTGTGTGTGTATGAGTAGGTATGTGGTCCATGGATGTGTTATGATGGACCGCATGCTATGTGTCGTGTGGAGACCGAGGACAGCTCAAGGGAAAGGCGGTCATAGCCACCATTGGGACCGACTGTTAAGTCATGATATGGTCCCGTTTATATTCGTGAATCAAAATGGTGTATGTAAACGTTCCATGCATGATGTAAGAACGGATGACTCATAATGGTTTATGCAAAAGTGCCATGTATGATGTATCCAAGTGTGAATAAGGCCAGGCGGTCATAGCCGCCATTAGGACTGACTGTTAGGTCATGATATGGTCCCGTTGACCTCGTGTGGATGCGTGAAGGCTGTGTGCAGTATAGCAGCCTGTATGAGACTGGGGTCTGTGTGTCTCGGGCGTTCCTTAAGGTGGGGACACCTACAATGCACTGAGACTATGAATATCTCGTACAGAGGTTCTGTATATAATGAGCTCTGTAACTATGGTGAGCTCTGTAATCATGTAAAGTGTTGTATAGACTGATCTGAGTACATAATGCTGGGTGGGTGTTACCGCCCTTGGGACCGACTGTGGTGTCCTGGAGATCCCGTTGACAAACATGATGTAAATATTGTTATGTCCAAAGTGGGGATAAGGCTAGGTGGCCATAACCGCCATAGGGAGCTAGGATTGGTGCTCTCTGTGTTCTATGGAGCTGTAATCAGGGCTCCAGTGTATATAAGCCTTCTGAAGGGTATATGTGAACTGTAATGTGCAGTTGTGAGATGTAAGGTCATGTTGATTAGTGTTACTATGTGAGTATACTATGTATTATAAGTGATGTGAGCAGTTTATGAGTTTAATAAACTGCTACATAATGTTTTACATTAAAAAACATTGGTTTGGTGTCATTTCCGTTGTCAAGCGAGTCCCCCTAGTTGAGCGCTACCTCACATAGGTACTAACTCTGAAACACCTATTGGTTCCCGGTGATTGTGACTTGTTTTGTGTGACATATTATACTTCATGGATTAGATAAATTAGTTCCATGTGGTTTATCAAGCCATATACAGAGCCCAAAAGGAATTTTCCTACTAAGTATGGCTCATAGCTAACTCTATATACATAAAGTTCAAAAACAAAGATGAAAAGGAGTTTTTTCTGCTTTCAATGTGAAGTAGTTTTTATTACAAAAGTGCCACCAATAAAAACAGTGCACTTTGTAATAAATGGATGCGGTAAGTACTAATGGCACTGACAAAATCATAGGCAGCACAGTAGTATTGCACATATTCCCTAATAATTACAGACTAACATGCACATACATCAAAGTATTGACAAATATTACAACTAAATAGTCAATGTACATGAAACAGCCAAGATAAAGTTCAATACAGGTATGCCATACCAAAGCGCAAAGCGGTACCAGTGTTTGGCAGTGCCAGGGGAAAAGGGAGAAAGCCCCTCTAGTAGGAATCCACACGTACGTTTTGCGTGTTTCTTATTATGTCAGCTTCATCAGAGGAAGAGTGCACCTTGTGCCAGCCTTGCCTTTTAAACGAGAGTACAAGTGGAAACGCTGTTTAACCGGTCCGCCTCCCAAAGCAGATGTCGATGTCGGCGCTCCAGCTCCTGTGTTACATGACTCCTCCTGGAAGTGCATCATCGCTATGTCTTTCCAGACACCCAGCGGTTGCCGGGTGACTGTATGGACGCAGCAATTTCACTTTTTAATGGAATGAAGATTCGATTGAATTTTTAGACATCTGCATGAGGGTCGATGAGCGCAGTTTCCTACAAACAGACATTAATAGGAAAGAGACGTCAGTCAACTCCCTTTTACATGGGACTTCGGCCCATCATGCTTCCACCATTAGAGCCATCCCGGTTGGTCAGTAACTCAAGATGAGGTGAGTCTGTTCCACTGAGGCAAACTTTGAGAGACAAGCTAAAGATCTTAGTGACTGCTTTAAGGAGTGAAGCTACAGTGGGTGCATGAAAAAGGCTGGATATAACAGAGCCTCAAGAGCTTTGTGCAATGATCTCCTCACTTCCGCAGGGCGGAAAGTGGATAAAGATAGCCCTATAAGATTTATTACAATATAAGGAATATCCTGCAGAAGCACTGGTCTGTTTTGATAACCGAACTATCCCTTAGGGTACCTTTACACGCGGCTACATTTCTAGGGTGGTTACAGGTAACTTACTGGTTGCAGTGAAATCATGGAGAGATTATTCCATTTGTACACAGCAACAAGATAGAACCTTGTCTCCATGATTTCACTGCAACCAGTAAGTTACCTGGAGTCACCCTAGAAATGTAGCCGCGTGTAAAGGTACCCTTAGGGATGCTGCCTGTGATTTTATCTGTGCCATTAGTACTTCCCGCATCCATTTTTTACAAATTGCACCGTTTTTATGGGTGGCACTTTTGTAATAAAAACGACTTCTCATTGAAAGCAGAAAAAACTCCTTTCTGTCCTTGTCTTTGAATATTATACCTTATGTTAGTGGTAAATTTAGGTGAATGACATTTTCACAAAAAAAATGCAAAATATAAACATTTGGTGAAAAATTAGGAATTTTTAAACTTGTAATTGTTCTGCCTTTAAACCAGAGAGCTACGTCACACAAAATCGTTAATAAATAAAACCCTTTTTGAAGCATATTATTTTCGTTAGGAAGTTTGAAATGTTAAAAGTATACCGGCAAGTTCTCATTTTTCCAACAAAATTTACAAAAACCTTATTTTTAGAGATCACATCACATTTGAAGTGACTTTGAGAGGCCTATGTGACAGAAAATCCCCAAAAGTCACACAATTCTAAAAACTGCACCCCTCAAACTACTCAAAACCACATTCAAGAAGTTTATTAATCCTTTAGATGCTTCACAGGAACTAAAGCAATGTAGTAGGCAAAAGTGAAAATTGTACCTTTTCTCACTAAAATGTTACTTTAGTTCCAAATTTAGCATCTTCACAAGGGTAACAATTTGTACAATTGTTGAGTGATTTCTCCTTAATACACCAATATCCCATATCTGGTGGGTAACTACTGTTTGGGTGCACAGCAGGGTTCAAAAAGGAAAGGGGGCCTCTTTTGGAGTGCAAAAATGGCTAGAATAGATAGCGGACGCCATGTCGTGTTTATAGAGCCCCTGATATGCCTAAATATTGGAAACCCCCCACAAGTCACTACATTTTGGAACCTCCACCTCTAAAGGAACGTATCTAGTTGTGTGGTGAGTACCTTGATCCCACAGGTGCCTCATAGAATTTTAGAACGCTGAGTTTTAAAAATGAAAAAATACATTTTTACCACAAAAATGTTGCTTTACCCAACATATTTTCATTTTCACAAGAGTAAGAGGATAAACTTGGCCATATAACTTGTGCAATTTCTCCTGAGCACACCGATACCCCATATGTGATGGAAAACCATTG
>JARQOC010001138.1:0-48505 GCA_033576535.1 Allobates femoralis | reverse complement strand
ACCACTGTACTAAGACCCGTGAAGGGATTCTCCTGGAAGAGAAAAAACAAATAAACAAAATGCCATTATATATTAATTCTTCCATATTTCTCATATTTCTCAATTCTGAGCCTCAGATGCACAAAATGTTAGGAAACATCTTGAGAAAAGAATCAGACAACTTTAAAAGTGAGTGCAAACTATGGAAATAATTAACTTTTGAGCCTTTTAATTGTGCGTTTGTGGAGTAGGATCCCGATTCGCCTGATTTTTCTTTGTGCCTTTCGCTTTCTCTTTTAATTTGCTCCTTTCTAAGGCTGGAGTCACACGGCCATGGATTCTCTCATGCAAGAGAATCATGACAATTAAAGGGAACCTTTCAGCTACTTTATGCCCTCCAGCTATCACTATCTGTACCTGCAGCTTCATAATACTATTCTAACCATACCTCTCTGAGCTCATAGTGTAATGTTAAAGGCGAAAAAAAAGCATTAGTACACTTACATTTTCTTATATTAATGAGGCAGTGACTACACACCTTGGAGGATGTAGTCAACTCTGGCAGGTTAATAGTTAACTCACTATTAACTTCTCTGTATAAAGGACCTGTGCAATGTAACGATCATGTGACCATAGTGAGTGGAGCTAAGCAAGCAAAATTATTATGATCTGTGGAGATTTAGCTCCACCTGTTATAGTTACATGATTGTGACATCACACAGGCCCTACAGTATCCTTATGAAATTCGGCTGAAATGTTAACTAGCAACTTACCAGAGTGACTACATCCTCCAAGGTGACTACAAACTGATTCATTTACATAAGAAAATGTAAGTGTATAAATGCTTTAGTTTCACCTTTAACATTACACTATTAGCTTAGATAGAGATGAATAGAATAGTACTATAAAGCTACAGGGACAGATAGTGATAGCTGGGGAGGCATAAACCACCTGACAGGTTGTTTTTAAGCTAATGACACTCAGGACAATCTCTGATTTAGGCCTCATTCCCACGTAGAATTGCTCCGTTACGCATCCAGAAAAGTGGGACAAGTGTGATGTGTATGTTATTGCATATTTCATGCAAGTTCTATGTGACTGTGCACTTTTTTTCTCACCTAGGTTTTGTATGATGTGTATGCAATACATATTTATCATAATGTTTTACATACTGTAGAACTTTATGTACAGTAATGTTAATCATAAATGATAAAGCAATCTTAAGGGTACTTCACACACAGCGATATCGCTAGTGATATCGCTGCAACGTCACAGGTTTTGTGACATAGCAGTGACCTTGGCAGCGATATCGCTGTGTGTGACACTTAGCAGCCCCCCGCTGGGAGATCACTGATCGTTAATGAGTGGCCTGGACCATTTTTTGATTGGTGATCTTCCGTTGGGCATGTTGTATCGCTGTGTGTGACAGGGGCAATGACCAGCGATCCCCATGCTGCGGCCGAGAAACTGACAGATCCCAATGACTGTCAGGTGTCGGCGCATCGCTGGGTCATTGGTGGTAAGTGTGCCTGATCGTTTTTGCTGATTAATGAATTGCAACTTTTTTAAAAAGTGTCAATTTTTTTTGCAAAAAAGTAATTTAGTACCGCTTGGAGTAATTTTATGTAATCTGTCATTTCCATCCTGCACCCCCTGCAAACTTTGCAACATTTCGGCAGATTATAGATTTAAAGGGAACCAACCACCCCAAATGACGCCCCCGGACTGTTAATATGTGTCCATACACCTAGCAGACACATATGGGGCACTAGTTTTTGCTAAAAAAACAGATTCGTAAAAGCTAAGATATATCTTTATAAACTTTTAAAAATCTGGCCGACTGGGCGTTATCTGGGTGGGGGGGTGGAGCTCTGCGCAATATGTACAACCTGCTCCGGTGCCGTCCCTGCACTCCTGTCCGGTGCTTTTCCCGCTGTTCTGGCCGGTGCTGTGCCTGCTGGTGTCCTCCTGTCATGTGCCCGCTGGTGTCCTCCTGTCATGTGCCCGCTGGTGTCCTCCTGCTGTGCCCCAAGCCGGTAACATGATTATCGGTGCGGGCTCCGGGCAATGGGGAAGCTTATCACAACGTTTGTCTTGTGTAAAGGATCTCAGGTCCCTTAGAACCAGCTGTTGGTAGGTTTCCAAAAATCACCCTTAAGCGGCATTTCCTCATCGAGGAAAAATGGAAAAAAAACACTTCTAGTACTGAATTTACTACCACCACCGACGCTATTGATCCGTTTTTACATGTCCCTGTGAGTAAAAATTCTAACTTTTATCCTACCCATCATAGAGGTACGTACTTGGAAACCTACCAACAGCTGGTTCTAAGGGACCTGAGATCCTTTACACAAGAAAAACGTCGTGATAATCTTATCCCTAGTGAAAGAAAAGCCCTGATCACGTTGAAACAGAATAAACAGATCATTTTGAAAGGAGCAGATAAAGGGGGTGGGATCGTGGTCATGGACCGTGATTGGTACAATCATGAGAGCCTAAGGATACTAGGGGACCTGGAATATTATGAAAGACTTGAACTGAACCCTTTGAATCAAATCCTTGTGGAATATAATGAGAAAATCAAAATAGCAGCCACTCAGGGCATACTGAATAAGAAAGAAAAGGACTTTTTGACTGTCAATCACCACCAAACCCCTTATTTTTACTTCCTACCGAAGATCCACAAGGACAAAAACAATCCCCCAGGACGTCCAATCATCTCAGGGGTCTCCTCCATTACCGCTAACCTTTCACATTATTTGGATTTATTTCTTCAGAAATACGTTTTAAGTTTAAAATCCCACCTGAGCGATTCCACTCACCTAATAGGAATATTAAAAGAGTGTACTCTTGAGGACCATCATTTATTTTGTACATTGGATGTGAGTTCGTTATATTCAAACATCCCCCACCACATGGGTTTGGAAACAGCTGAATACTATATGTCACGGGACCCCTCCCTGCCAGTAGAGCAGAGGAAGTTTCTGCTTGATGGCATGGAGTTAATTTTGAAAAATAACGTTTTTAGTTTTGAAGAAGTGATTTACAGACAAACGAAGGGATGTGCCATGGGTACGCGCATGGCACCAAGTTACGCAAATCTGTATATGGGACGGTTTGAAACCATTTATATTGAGGAAAGCCCCTTAAGTGTAGGACGGATCGTGCTTTACAAATGGTTCATTGACGATTTATTTTTGGTGTGGTCCGGTACAAAGGATGAGTTGATGGCCTTTGTAGATCAACTAAATCAAAATGCGTGGGGCTTGAAATTTACACACAATATCTCCAATACCGGTCTGCAATTTTTTGATCTCATGATCCAAAAGGGATTAAATGGTAGTATCATCACCTCCACACACTTCAAGGTGGTGGATGTGAATAGTTATTTGCCATTCAATAGTGACCATCTTCCTAAGTGGATCACCAACGTGCCATACGGTCAATACTGGCGTATAAGAAAGAATTGCACACTGGATTCAGATTTTAATAAAGAATCAATTGTATTAAAAAATAGATTCAGGCAAAAAGGTTTCCCGAAAAGGATCCTGGCTGATGCTTATAGTAAGATGAGGGAGGAAACCCAAGATTCATGCCTTGAGAAAATGAAGTCTAGATCCAAAGAGGATGGTGCGAAAAAGGCTGAACTGAGTCTAATCACCACCTATAACAGGTCCACAAGGGCCCTCAACAAATTAATGTGCAAATATTGGTCCATCCTTAAAACCGATCCAGTATTGTCAAAATAATTACCGGACAAACCAACCATTATTTACCGTAGGAACCGTTCAATTAAAAATCTGGTAGCACCCAGCCAGACCTATGTCGGGACAAAATACCAACCATTGTCGCATACAGATGAGAACATGGTTGGTTGTTTCAGATGCGATAATAGAAAGTGCCTTTGTTGTGAGTCTCTAGCTCATGGTACTGTATCCTTTAAATCTAAAACTAATGGGGAGGAATTCCCAATAACGTTCAATCTCACCTGTCAGTCATCCTATGTGGTGTACATTCTGGAGTGCAGTTGTGGATTACAGTACGTAGGTCGGACCATACAGGCTATGCACCTACGCCTCAATAAACACAGGCAAAATATAAAAAATGGTTTTATTAAGCATAGTGTATCCAATCACTTTTTAATAGAGCATCAGAAGGATTACCGGCAGTTTAAACTAATCATTATAGATCATATTCCTGATACTTTCAGCGACAGATTAAAACGGCTTGTAAACAGAGAGAACTATTGGATTTTTAAAATAGGTTGTTTACACCCTGAAGGCCTCAATTTAAAGCTTGAAAATGTTTTTTAATATTTTAATTATTTTAAACGTTGTGGTATTATTGTGATTTTTTATGTGATGGATTATGGATTATCTCACCAGGACCCCCTCCCTCTTTTCTTCTTTTTTCTACAGGATTAGTGGGAGCTTTATATATATATATATATATATATATATATATATATATATATATATATTTTATATATATATTTATTGGCCTGTTTACATTTTAATCTTTTTTTATTCTTTTATTAATGTTGGATTACGGTATTTTTAGGTCCCTAGTGAGGTACTCTCCTCTCTTTTAGGGTGAAACACTATATTGTGTGTATTTCCCTTTAAGAGAAATTGTGTGTATTTCCCTTTAAGAGATTCCCCTTGATGTGGTTTAGATAATGATGATGTAATTGTATCTGTACCCTATAAAAGTCTGGAATGACATGTGTGGTCATCACCTGATGAAGGCGGAACCACCGCCAAAAAGCGTTGTGAAGACCTCTTGTATTTGCCAAATAAAGGAAAGGAAAGTATCATTAACTCACTGTCTTCTCCTTGAGCGCCCCAAAACCGCTGTTTCATTATTACACTTTTTCTCATTTGAATTCTAGTCTAATGTTACTGCTCATACAAATGGCTATCCATCTGAGAGCGCTACGTGTAGTGAATTGACCCTATAATGATTCCACTCTCTGAAATGTTGCAGAGCCTGCAAGCTTCATTGAGTGACATCGTTTGGGATGGAGGTTATGTTTGGGGTTAACAAATAGCTTGAAGAGGAAGTACAATATGTGTATTTCATTTAAAATAAAGGATTTTTCTCTATGACTGTTTTTTAACTATTTACTCACAAGATTAGTACTGTGCAGGTCTCATAGATGCCTTAACATTACCAAATTAGGGCTTAATGACAGCTGTCAATACTCAGCTGTCATTAACTCCTTCTCTTACTCTAATTTACAGGGTGGCTGTGCAGTGCTACTCTGCAACCTTGGGTGGCGCAATAACAATGGGCTTTACCACACTAAGAATATCAGCCCCCAGATGCCTGGTTTTACCTTGGCTACAATCAAAAATAGGGTGGAGCCAACACATTATTTTTTTCAATTCTTTTAAAAAATATTTTTAAAAAATGTGAAACACTGTATTTTTGATTGCCAGCCAAGATAAAACCATGCAGCTGGTTGTGGCAGCCCGTAAGAGGCTGCTTTATTTGAACTTAGAATTAGAAATACAGGGGACCACTTCACAATTTTTTTCAAATTATTTATTTATTTTTACACACCTATGAAGGCTATTTCATTGCCAATCCAATATCAGATGCTGGCAGAATGGTTGGGGGTGCAACAGCCAATCATAGACGTTGTTGCAGAGTGGTTATCTGTGATTGGCTGTTGAAGTCAGTGCAGTGAATATTCATAAGGTTAATGAGTGGATCCTAAGCAAGTGTGTCCACAGTGGGAGACTGATAAGCATAGTTTTTATCACATGTATTTATCATAATTTTGTTTATTTTTACAACCCCCCCAGCCAAACCTGAATCCAAACAGTAACTCAGACTTCTCAGGGTAGTCTGTGTTCGGGGAACTTTGGTTCAACCATCACTATAGGCTTAAACGACTTTTGTTTTTAGGTTGCAGCAGCAGTATACCTATAAAAGGAACCTAAGGCAATACACCAACTCTCCCTCAACTGCAATGGGATGAGCATTGCTCTCCAGGTCTTACACAAAACCTGATGACGCGATGCAGCTGGCTGTTCACAGTAATTCCAGCAGCCAATATCGCTACAACATTACTGTGTATGGCAGGCAATACCCAATTGTTAATTGACTGTCTAAAAGCTGCAAAACATGTTGGGCAGAGTCTCTTGAGCATGGCTCTCAAATACCCACAATGCTCAACCAAGTAACAGTGAGTGGCGAGCACGCTAGTTCTTCACTATTAACAGGTGGATCCAGAAGAGGGCAAAAACCCCATGGGCAATAGCTTCATATTAGGGAGAAAAATTCCATCCCAACTTCACTTACGGTAATCAGACTAGTTCCTTCAATCAATGCCCTGTCAAAAAATCTAGTGTCCATAACCTGTAATATGTTTTTCCAAATAAAGCATCCAGGTCTCTCTTGAATTTTTGCCTAGAAAATGAACTTTAACCCCCAAAACACATTTCAACATCATTGCAGTCCTGCCTTAAAAGGAGCAGCTAACATCGTTTTAGTGATTGTTCCATTAACACAGGTGTGGGTGTTGATGAGGACAGGGCTGGCGATCAATCAGTCATGATTAAGTAAGAATGACACCACTGGACACTTTAAAAGAAGACTGGTGCTTGGTATCATTCTTTCTCTTCAGTTAACCATGGTTATCTCTAAAGAAACACGTGCAGCCATCATTGCACTGCACAAAAATGGCCTAACAGGGAAGAGTATCGCAGCTAGAAAGATTGCACCTCAGTCAACAATCTATCGCATCATCAAGAACTTCAAGGAGAGAGCTTCCATTGTTGTCAAAAAGGCTCCAGGGCGCCCAAGAAAGACCAGCAAGCGCCAGGACCGTATCTTAAAACTGTTTCAGCTGCGGGATCGGACTACCAGCAGTGCCGAGCTTGCTCAGGAATGGCAGCAGGCTGGTCTGAGTTCTTCTGCACGCACTGTGAGGCGGAGACTCTTTGAGCAAGGCCTGGTTTCAGGGAGGGCAGCAAAGAATCCACTTCTCTCCAGAAAAAACATCAGGGACCGACTGATATTCTGCAAAAGGTACAGGGAGTGGACTGCTGAGGACTGGGGTAAAGTCATTTTCTCTGATGAATTCCCTTTTCGATTGTTTGGGACATCTGGAAAACAGCTTATTCAGAGAAGAAGAGGTGAGCGCTACCACCAGTCTTGTCTCATGCCAACTGTAAAGCATCCTGAAACCATTCATGTGTGGGGTTGCTTCTCAGCCAAGGGAATCGGCTCACTCACAGTCTTGCCTAAAAACACAGCATAAAGAATGGTACCAGAATGTCCTCCAAGAGCAACTTCTCCCAACCGTCCAAGAGCAGTTTGGCACCCAACAATGCCTTTTCCAGCATGATGGAGCACCTTGCCATAAAGAAAAGGTGATAACTAAATGGCTCAGGGAACAAAACATAGAGATTTTGGGTCCATGGCCTGGAAACTCCCCAGATCTTAATCCCATTGAGAACTAGTGGTCAATCATCAAGAGACGGGTGGACAAACAAAAACCAACAAATTCTGCCAAAATGCAAGCATTGATTATGCAAGAATGGACTGCTATCAGTCAGGATTTGGTCCAGAAGTTGATTGAAAGCATGCCAGGGAGAATTGCAGAGGTCCTGAAGAAGAAGGGTCAACACTGCAAATATTGACTTGCTGCATTAACTCATTCTAACTGTCAATATAACCTTTTGGTACTCATAATATGATTGCAATTATATTTCTGTATGTGATCTAAACATCAGACAAACACAAATAAAAACCAGAGGGCAGCAGATCATGTGAAAATATAATTTTGGTGTCATTCTCAAAACTTTTGGCAATGACTGTATACCTCTTTTAATGCATCCTATTATTTTATTTGCCTTTGCAGCAGCTGCCTGACACTGGCCACTAAATTTGAGTTTAGCATCCCCCCATACACCCAGGTCTTTTTCTGTGACAGTTTTGCTCAGTGTTTTACAATTTAGTACATAATTATATATTGTATTTCTTCTGTCCAAGTGCATGGCCTTACATTTATTCGTATTAAAGGAAAACAGTCAGGTCAAAAATCCATATGTAACTGCTATCATTTACTAATTCCTCCCTCTAATCTCTCTCTATTTATGTATTTCTCTTATTTATATTCCCATCCTATCTTCTGCAAACTTCAAATAAAGAGATTCATTCCTTTGTCACTCACAGAGAATGATCCACTTAGTTCTCTGCTGTCCCCTCCCCATAAGATGAATACGCATGTCACATATTTACATTACTGTACAGGACATCAGTGTGTGTGGGGAGGTGTATTCTCCTCTCTGATCTCTGTGTTTGCAGCATCACAAGAGGTGAAATACAACACAGAAACTGTCACAACAGGGATTCCTGGTTAGAGAAACAAATTGAGTCTAGATGAGGCAGATCTGTAATAGCTCTCTCCCTTTGTGTCCTCAATAGAACAGACCTCCTGTAAGTGAAACCTGACACAGCACTGTTAGCAAAGGAAGGAGGGAGGAGAGAGCTGCTGAGAGGGAGTGCAAAATTACATGACAGTTTATACTGCAGCTGGACAATTCCTGTTTGCTTATAATGGAGAGGACTAATCCAGGAGTTCCCTGCAGGGTCTGACAATGCTGATAACATGGAAAATACAAAGGGTACAATAATGATTTTACATGTTTTTAAAAGGTTTGCCCAGGCACTATTCAAGGGTAATATTGGTATCATACTGAACAATGATCTGACAGTGTCTCCTTAAACTTATATTTCCTTTTCTCATCCCAAGCCTCCAGTTTACCTAAATCCTTCTGTAATATTAACATCTTGACCCTCTGGTGATTTTCTATTTTTCATTTTCATTTTTTCCTCCCCTTCTTCCAAGAGCCATGACGTTTTGATTTTCCATCAATATAGCCACATGAGGGCTTGTTTTTTGTTGTACATTTGAATTACATAAATCATTTTACCATAGCATGCCTCATGTGTGTGAAATGCTGTTTTTGCTCATGTTCCCTTTACTGCTAGTTACTTTATTCCATAGTACAGTTATTGTCAGAGGCCATGTTCACACACATGCGTTTTTTTGACCATCTCTGCGTTTTTTGGTGTGTTAAAAAAAACGCAGGTGCGTTAACGCAGGGTACATTTGAGTGTACATGCGTTTTTCACCTCCACCTGCGTTTTTTTCCCCCAGTCCAAAAAACGCTGCATGCAGCGTTTTTTGGGTGCTGGAAAAAAACGCAGGGGTGGTTTTCCAAAAACGCATGCGTTTTTTTAACATGGGCCCCTATGGGAAACGCATGCGTTAACGCAGGGCACATATAGGCACCTGCGTTAACGCATGCGTTTCCCATAGGGCCCCATGTTACAAAAACGCATGCGTTTTCTAAAAAACGCATGCGTTTCTATAACATGAGGCCCTATGGGAAACGCATGCGTTTTTAAATGGCACATTTATCCACCCTGCGTTAACGCATGCGTTTTTGCATGTGTTTTTGGGCAAAAAATGACAAAGGCTAGGGTCACATCGGCGTTTTTTTTTTTTTTAAATCCTGATCCGGTTTTGAGCTTTCAAAAAGCTCCAAACCGGACCAGGAAACGCTCCTGATAGAAGCCTATGCAAAACACCGGATGGCTTCACAAGCCATCCGGTGGCTGGATCCGGCACTGCTGCCTGCGTTTAAAATCATGCAGGCAGCAGTTTTCGCAGCGTTTCTGGGACCGCACTGCGGTAACCGGATGGCTCAGGATGTGTAATCCTGAGCCATCCGGTAACTGCATACTTACTTACTAAAGAGTTAATTTTGAGACCTAAATGATTGTTTGAGGTCTGTAGGGGGGCTTAGACCCCCCTACAGACCGGCCGCCCACTTCTATAGTGTTCTTCTACAATTTCTCAATGGGCACGGGCTCTTCGGAGCCCGTGCATGTCAGCCAATGGTGCCCCCCCCCCCTATCACTATACAGGGGTGCATACACCCCTGTATTACAATTATGCTTTAAATATGTGTTCTAAACAATGATTTTTCCAAATCGCAAACTAAGAATATTTTACATGTGTCCGGAGGCAATCACCATGGTTTTCCATGGGCGGGGCTGTGTGCAGTAGCCTCCGCCCGCTCCTTCTTGTTGGCCGCCCCCTCTGGCCGTAATCCAGTGTTGTGAGGGCGGATGCGTCGTTAAAGGGGCGTGGCTAACCGCGCCACATAGTTAGCCACGCCCCTTTAACGACGCGTCCGCCCTCACAACACTGGATTACGGCCAGAGGGGGCGGCCAACAAGAAGGAGCGGGCGGAGGCTACTGCACACAGCCCCGCCCATGGAAAACCATGGTGATTGCCTCCGGACACATGTAAATATATTCTTAGTTTGCGATTTGGAAAAATCATTGTTTAGAACACATATTTAAAGCATAATTGTAATACAGGGGTGTATGCACCCCTGTATAGTGATGGGGGGGGCCCTTTGGTTGACATGCACGGGCTCCGAAGAGCCCGTGCCCATTGAGAAATTGTAGAAGAACACTATAGAAGTGGGCGGCCGGTCTGTAGGGGGGTCTAAGCCCCCCTACAGACCTCAAACAATCATTTAGGTCTCAAAATTAACTCTTTAGTAAGGTTGCGGATCCCGGCAATAGCCGGGATCCGCAACCTATGCAGTTACCGGATGGCTCAGGATTACACATCCTGAGCCATCCGGTTACTGCAGTGCGGTATTCTGCACACAGTTTTGAAAAAAACTGTGTGCGACCGGCATTGCGTTCACCGCATCCGGATCCGGATGCGGTGAATGCAATTCATGTTTGCAATGTGACCCTACCCAAAGTCCAAAAAGGTTGAAAATCCTTTCAGACACACAAGGGACATTTTTTAGCACTCCTAAAAAAAAGCATGTGGTTTTAGGAGTGCTAAAAAAAACGCAAATTGTGTGTGAACAATGCCATAGTCTGGCAAATCACCTTGTGGCAAAACCACTGCATAATTCCTGCCCATGTGACTACATACTAATTCATTCACACTGTGTAATTACATGCAGTAGTCACTCTCCATATATATACCCTGTAAGGTTACATTCACACACACCATTTTTACTTTGCTTTTTTCTAATGCGTTTTTCTCTCTTTTTCTGCTGCAAAACTGGATCACCTTTTCAAAAAAAAGTCACCAGAAATCAAATCATCTGTTTCTGACCCATTTCTGATGTGTTTTTGGTGCTGCGTTTTTTTTCCCCATCCAGAATGGTTCCCTATGGGAAAAGCAGATCAGAAGAATGCCACAGAAACTAACTTGCCCTTTTCTTTGACAGATCACTTTTCAAGGGAAAAAACGTCTCACACCACAAATTCCCAGTCTGAATGGCAAAAAGTGAAAACCAATTGACTTTGCTGGGATTCCATTTGAGTGATCTGTTCACTGTATTTCACTGCACAAAACGGATGCAAAAAAACAGATCAAAAATGGTGTGTGTGAATACAGCCTAAAAGTTTGGACACCCAG
This sequence comes from Allobates femoralis, assembly GCA_033576535.1. Lineage (NCBI taxonomy): Eukaryota > Metazoa > Chordata > Amphibia > Anura > Aromobatidae > Allobates > Allobates femoralis. The sequence goes on along the minus strand of JARQOC010001138.1, from coordinate 37,049 downwards.
GACAGCTCTGGTAGAGTTCCGTGGTGACAGCCAAGCAGTGCTTCACAGTTTCATATGAGTTAGTGGCTGTAAAAATAAAAATGCTCATATCTAGGTCTATTAGACACCTGAGGATAATATGTACAGTATATGAGAATATTGGACATTCCATTCCAACATTGAGCATTAATATGAAGTTAATTCCCCATTCAAAGCTTTACCTTCCTCAAGATATTGTAGTGTATCTGTTGAAATTTGTGCCCTGTACGCCAAAAAAGCTAATATGAAATGAGACTGATGAGAAGGTCTGGCTCACAGTTCGCATTGCTTTTAATGGTACCGGTATTTGATGGAGTTAAATTCAGGACTTTGTCAGACCACTAAAACCTTTTACACCAAACAAGTCAACCCTTTTCTGTATAGATCTTGATATATGACATGTATTACACGTGGCCTCCTATAGCAATGCCATGTTTCATGTCAGGGTCATTCCATGTCAAGTGAACCAATGATTATTACCTCTATATTTTTAATTCTTTTGAGATTTTGTTATTTGATAATAGCATGTCAGACAATGCAAAATGTGAAGAGAAAAATTTTTTAAAAAATTTATTTATTTTTTAAATGATTTTCAAAGTTCGGAAAAAGTGTGAATTTCGCTGTTGCCTGCCTTTACGTTTCTCCTCATAACTCAGGCTAGGAATAAGATAGAGAGACAAAATAAACACCAATCTACTCAGAGCTATACAGGCTTTCATCAGATATGTCACAAGAGGATCTTTGTTAATATTTTACCCATGTGATCACAAGCGCAAAACTTTAAAACGTATTTCCAAAAAATCGGCGCGCTTTAAATATTTCAAAAACTGCCCATGTGTCTGCTTTGCTCTTAGCCACATCTGTACCAAATTTCAAGTTGGGATCGCAATGGGATCATATTTTAACATATTTTACTATTAATAGCGTCAATGGGTCATTCCATATCAAGTGATCTAAATATGAATATTTTTTTTTACCTGACGTCTTTAGATTTTTTTTTTTATTTTCCTTTATGAAGTACTACTTTAGTTAATTACAAATTAAAAGTTTGGAATTTTTTTCTTCATCAGTTAATTTTTTACAGATTTTTAAAGTTTAAAAAAAGGGTGAATTTTGGCCTGGTATGACTTTACATTTTTTTATCTCGGGCTAGAAATAAGATAGAGAAACAAAATAAACATCATTCTACTCAGAACTGTCCAGGCTTTCACCAGATATGTCACAAGAGTATATTTGTTAATTTTAATTTTTTACCCATGCGAATGCAAACGCAACATTTTGAAACACATTTCCGAAAAAACGTTTTAATAAAAATTTTCCAAAACTGCGCATGTGTCTTTTATGCTCTTAGCCACATCTGTACCAAATTTCAAGTTGGGATCGTGATGGGATCATATTTTAAAATATTTAACTATGGTTAATCTCATTTTTATTAAATTTTGAAAAACATATGAAAGACATAGATTCAATCTTTTAACAAAATCTTGAGACATATAAAATATACAAAAAGAGAATTCACAAAGTTATTAGTAATTTTAAGATAAGCTGCAAATTTACTTTTGCGCTTATCTCTGGTGCAATATATACTACAATCTAAATATAATTCCAAACACTCAAGTATACAACCTTTCTCAGGGTTTTGAGATGTTCTGATGTCAAGGGGACAAGCAGCCCCAGCAGAATGATTTTTATCACTTGGCCCCCTCTAACAGGTTGACCACGTAAGTGGGTCATTACCCGTTGAGACCTAGTTGGAATAGTCTATCGACTGGTGTACCGGAAAGGAAGGCCGAAATATTAATGATCTACTCACAGCTCAGAGTTTCCGATACCTGTCTAATGTTCACTAGAATTCTGAAGGTATAGGTGTAGAAAGGAAATACCTAGACTGAATGTATCAGATGGGAAGAAAAGAGAGATAGAAAAGAAGAGAGAGAGAAGAGAAACAAAAACCATCAGAAAAAGTTATACTGGGAAAGAAAAGCCACGTAAGAAAAAAAGAAAAAAAAGGAGGGGGGGACGGGTGAGGTATGGGAAGGAGAAAGGGTACTCATCCCACTGGCTCCCCATCAGCCAGAGGTCGAGCCATATTATCTGTGCTGGAAAAGATACTCCTACATTCTGCAGAGTTGTGAAAAAGAATCCATTCAACCCAAATCCCTAAGAATTTGTTCCGAGATCCCGACGCATCAGCTGCGAGCTCCTCCATTCGATATATGTCCATCAATTCTTTGAACCAATCAAGTAGAGATGGAGCCCGGCTTGATTTCCAGAACCTTGGGATCACAGCACGAGCAGCCGAGATGCAAAAGCGGAGAATATCCCTCTTCTGTAGCCCAATAGGACCTGGAAAAATGGATAACATTGCCGATTCTGGGCAGCATTCGGCTTCTTTACCTGTTATCCGGGCGTATGCATTGAAAACCTCAGACCAGAACCACCGGATTTCCCCACAACTCCACCAAATGTGTATCATTGTACCCTTCTCTTCCCCACAGGAAGCAGGTATCAGGGGTTCCAGGGAACATGTTCCGGAGTGTCGTCGGGCACAATTACCATCTAGTGAGCAGCTTATAGCTTCTTTCTTGTGCAGAACAAGCGCTAGCTAGTGAGTGAGTAAATATAAAGCATTTCTGCCAATTAGCTTCTGAAATGCTACACCCCAATTCCCTCTCCCAAGCACGTTGGAAGTAAAGGGTGCCCTGCTCTCTCATGGACCCTAAGGCCTGGTATAGAACTGATATTTTGCTCCTCGGTGGAGCCTCCAGTTGGAATAACCTCTCCAATACGTTGGGCGTCAATCTTACCCTGCAAGAGTGGTCAGCTGAATATAAGTATGCTCTGTATTGGAGAAATTCGAATCACTTAAGAGGTCTCGTAGGTTCTTTGAGTTGTAGCTCTGCCATCGGGGGCAAACCACCACTGGACAGAGTCTGTCCTACTCAGGTGTCATCCACAATCCGCAAACATAAAAATCTCTGCCTGTCAAATCTGGGTGGGAAAGATGGGTTGGAAAAAAGGGGAGTCAAAGGGCTAAGTCTGTCGTTTAAGCGGAGGGTTTTCGTCACTAGGTGCCATACCTTCAAGGTGTTTCTGGTCATGTCTGTCAAAGGTACTAGGTCTGTGGAGTCTTTAGGGGAAATCCAAAGCAGGTGTTTCAGCGGAATCCCCAAACCCTCTTGCTCCACCCCTACCCATTTCTTGGAGGACGCATGATAATGCCAATCTAGAGCTCTAACAAGAGAGGAAGCCACAAAGTACGCTCGTATGTTGGGTAGTCCAACCCCTCCTCTGGTCTTGGGCAAGGATAGGATATTCATTCGCAATCTGGACCTCTTGCCCCCCCAGACAAATCTAAGGATCATAGATTGCATTTTGGAGAGGAAGCCTCTATCCAATAGAACAGGAACTGTCTGAAAAGTATATGAGTCGGGGCAAGACATCCATCTTGACTACGTTTATTCTCCCGAACCAGGATAGCTTTAATTGTCTATAGGAGGTAAATGCCGATTCCGCGTTAGTCAAAAGGGGTTGATAATTTAAATTGAATATTTGTTTAAGATCTTTTGGTATAAGGACTCCCAAGTACTTAATGGCTTCTACTTTCCATTTAAATGGGAACTGTTTAGATAGATGAGAAACCAATTCTCCAGGCAAAGAAATATTGAGTGCCTCGGTTTTGGAGCAATTCACTTTAAAGTTGCTCAATTGTCCAAGCCGTTCAAGCTCCATTAAGACCGAAGGGATGGAGACCAGGGGCTGGGAGATGTAAAGTAGCAGGTCATCTGCAAATAAGGCTAATTTGTGATGACTCTGTCCCAGCTTGACCCCATGGACGCATTCATTGGACCTAAGTGCAAAATATTTAACTATTATAGTGTCAATTCAAAAATCACCAAGAACACTATCAGTCATTTTTTCACAATTGCCCGTCAATAGTTTGAATTTGATATAAAGAAACATAGTCTTGTAACATCTCAAATGAAAGCTGTTACCGTTCTGAGTAAAATGATGCCTCTCCCACTTCATTATCTTATTTCTAGCCTGAGATAAAAAAATGTAAAGTCATACCAGGCCAAAATTCACCCTTTTTTTAAACTTTAAAAATCTGTAAAAAATTAACTGATGAAGAAAAAAATTCTAAACTTTTAATTTGCAATTAACTAAAGTAGTACTTCATAAAGGAAAAAAAAAAAAAAAAATCTAAAGACGTCAGGTAAAAAAAAATATTCATATTTAGATCACTTGATATGGAATGACCCATTGACGCTATTACTAGTAAAATATGTTAAAATATGATCCCATTGCGATCCCAACTTGAAATTTGGTACAGATGTGGCTAAGAGCAAAGCAGACACATGGGCAGTTTTTGAAATATTTAAAGCGCGCCGATTTTTCGGAAATGCGTTTTAAAGTTTTGTGCTTGCGATCACATGGGTAAAATATTAACAAAGATCCTCTTGTGACATATCTGATGAAAGCCTGGACAGTTCTGAGTAGATTGGTGTTTATTTTGTTTCTCTATCTTATTTCTAGCCCGAGATATGATAGAAAATGTAAAGCCATACCAGGCCAAAATTCGCACTTTCTTAAAACTTTAAAAATCTGTAAAAAATTAACTGATAAAGAAAAAAATTCAAAACTTTTTTTTTGTAATTAGATAAAGTTGTTCTTCATACAGAAAAATTTTTTTAAAAATCTGAGGACGTCAGGGAAAAAAAATATTCATTTTTGGATCACTTGACATGGAATGACCCGTCAATAAACTGATCAGTACAACCCATACAACCAGCATTGTTTTCTATTAAGATTGCATAGCATACACCTGTTTGCAAAGAATGAAGCTGAAACACCTAAAGCCAGAAGCCAGTAATTAGGAGAGGGATCTACAAACCTTGGACAATATATCGTATATTATATGTTTAAAGCGCACAGATCCATGATGTCTATAGTAGGCATCCTATGCACCTTTGTGACTTCTTTAGGTACAGCATACACCACTAGAAACGATACGCTGAGAATGTCTTCATATAGTAGCATGAATTAGGCATGCCATGATTTTTTTTCTCAAAACATGGATTCACATTAGGGGTCAACATACCATTGGTGCAACCTATGCAGCCACATAGAGGGCATAGAGGTAAGGAGGCAGATGACCATCATCAGAACAAGTGGAATTATGCATTTGGATGGACTTCATTATTCTTGCACAAGGGCCCTCTTGTGTCTTTGTCCATCCTTGATTCATGTCATGGGTTTCACATCTTTTTTTAATGTCATTTTTTGGATTTTTGTGTAACGGGTTATGATTACAGCACTATGCACATGAGCTATTTCGCAACACACAATGAATTTTAGCTTTTGACAGTTTTCTCATTCAATTTGAGCATCATCGGCATTTTTGATGAATATGTGAGCCATTTTCACAGACATTTTCCTTTTATAGATATCAGTTTTGTCAAAATCTGCAATTGTACATGTAAACAGTTTTTCAGTTTTTTGGCAAAGTTATTTATAACTTATTTACTTTGGAAAAATAAGTAAAATCTCACCCATAGTTGCTTCCACGGACACTCACACACACCAGCGGCTGGATTTTCTGAAGCCGTAGTAAACTGGAAGTGTAACCAAACTAGGGAATGGAACCTGAAAATCAACAGAGGAGAAAATAATTTCTAAGTAATGGTAGATCTCTCAAATATATAAAACTAGTAAAAAGGCCCGATGCAATTGCATCGGGAGCAGGGTGAAATGAATTGTGTGTATACAGGCGGGCCAGTGGGTAGCAGAGTATACAGGGGGCTCTGTGGGTAGCAGAGTATACAGGCGGGTCTGTGGGTAGCAGAGTATACAGACGGCTCTGAGGGTAGGAGATTATACAGGTGACTCTGTGGGTAGTAAAGTATACAGGCGGCTCTGTGGGTAGAAGAGTATACAGGTGGGTCTGTGGGTAGTGGAGTATACAGGCGTGTGTGGTGGTGGCAGAGTATACAGGCGTGTGTGGTGGTGGCAGAGTATACAGGCGTGTGTGGTGGTGGCAGAGTATACAGGCGTGTGTGGTGGTGGCAGAGTATACAGGCGTGTGTGGTGGTGGCAGAGTGTACAGGCGTGTGTGGTGGTGGCAGAGTGTACAGGTGTGTGTGGTGGTGGCAGAGTGTACAGGCGTGTGTGGTGGTGGGAGAGTATACCGGCGTGTGTGGTGGTGGCGGCAGAGTGTACAGGCGTCTGTGCTGGTGGCGGCAGAGTATACAGGCATGTGTGGTGGTGGCAGAGTATACAGGCGTCTGTGCTGGTGGCGGCAGAGTATACAGGCATGTGTGGTGGTGGCAGAGTATACAGGCGTCTGTACTGGTGGCGGCAGAGTATACAGGCGTCTGTGCTGGTGGCGGCAGAGTATACAGGCGTCTGTGCTGGTGGCGGCAGAGTATACAGGCAGGTGTGGTGGTGGCGGCAGAGTATACAGGCGTCTGTGGTGGTGGCAGAGTGTACAGGGTGTGTGTGGTGGTGGCAGAGTGTACAGGTGTGTGTGGTGGTGGCAGAGTGTACAGGCGTGTGTGGTGGTGGCAGAGTGTACAGGCGTGTGTGGTGGGTGGCAGAGTGTACAGGCGTGTGTGGTGGTGGCAGAGTGTACAGGCGTGTGTGGTGGCGGCAGAGTGTACAGGCGTGTGTGGTGGCGGCAGAGTGTACAGGCGTGTGTGGTGGCGGCAGAGTATACAGGCGTGTGTGTGGTGGTGGCAGAGTGTACAGGCGTGTGTGGTGGTGGGGCAGAGTGTACAGGCGTGTGTGGTGGTGGCAGAGTGTACAGGCGTGTGTGTGGTGGCGGCAGAGTTACAGGCATGTGTGGTGGTGGCAGAGTATACAGGCGTTGTGTGGTGGCAGAGTGTACAGGCGTGGTGTGATGGCTGGTGTGGTGGCAGAGTATACAGGCGTGTGTGGTGGTGGCGGCAGGTATCAGGCGTGTGTGGTGGTGGCGGCAGAGTATACAGGCGTGTGTGGTGGTGGCGGCAAGTATACAGGCGGGTGTGTGGTGGCGGCAGAGTATACAGGCGTCTGTGTGGTGGTGGCAGAGTATACAGGCATGTGTGGTGGTGGCAGAGTATACAGGCGTCTGTGCTGGTGGCGGCAGAGTATACAGGCGTGTGTGGTGGTGGCAGAGTATACAGGCGTGTGTGGTGGTGGCGGCAGAGTATACAGGCGTGTGTGGTGGTGTGGCGGCAGAGTATACAGGCGTGTGTGGTGGTGGCGGCACAGTATACAGGCGGTGTGTGGTGGTGGCGGCGAGAGTATACAGGCGTGTGTGGTGGTGGCGGCAGAGTGTACAGGCGTGTGTGGTGGTGGCGGCAGAGTGTACAGGCGTGTGTGGTGGTGGCGGCAGAGTGTACAGGCGTGTGTGGTGGTGGGCAGAGTGTACAGGCGTGTGTGGTGGTGGCAGAGTGTACAGGCGTGTGTGGTGGTGGCAGAGTGTACAGGCGTGTGTGGTGGTGGCAGAGTGTACAGGCGTTGTGTGGTGGTGGCAGAGTATACAGGCGTGTGTGGTGGTGGCGCAGAGTGTACAGGCGTGTGTGGTGTGGCAGAGTATAAGGCGTGTGTGGTGGTGGCGGCAGAGTGTACAGGCGTGTGTGGTGGTGGCGGCAGAGTATACAGGCGTTGTGTGGTGGCGGCAGAGTTACAGGCAGTGTGTGGTGTGTGGCAGAGTATACAGGCGTCTGTGCTGGTGGCGGCAGAGTATACAGGCATGTGTGGTGGTGGCAGAGTATACAGGCGTCTGTGCTGGTGGCGGCAGAGTATACAGGCATGTGTGGTGGTGGCAGAGTATACAGGCAGGTTGTGGTGGTGGCGGCAGAGTATACAGGCGTCTGTGGTGGTGGCAGAGTATACAGGCGTGTGTGGTGGGGCAGAGTGTACAGGGTCGTGTGGTGGTGGCAGAGTGTACAGGCGTGATGTAGGTGGTGGGCAGAGTGTACAGGCGTGTGTGTGGTGTGTAGGCAGGTGTACAGGCGTGTGTGGTGGTGGCAGAGTGTACAGGCGTGTGTGGTGGCGGCAGAGTGTACAGGCGTGTGTGGTGGCGGCAGAGTGTACAGGCGTGTGTGGTGGCGGCAGAGTGTACAGGCGTGTGTGGTGGTGGCAGAGTGTACAGGCGTGTGTGGTGGTGGCAGAGTGTACAGGCGTGTGTGGTGGTGGCAGAGTGTACAGGCGTTGTGTGGTGGTGGCAGAGTGTACAGGCGTGTGTGGTGGTGGCAGAGTGTACAGGCGTGTGTGGTGGTGCGGCAGAGTGTACAGGCGTGTGTGGTGGCGGCAGAGTGTACAGGCGTGTGTGGTGGCGGCAGAGTGTACAGGCGTGTGTGGTGGCGGCAGAGTGTACAGGCGTGTGTGGTGGCGGCAGAGTGTACAGGCGTGTGTGGTGGGGCGAGAGTGTACAGGCGTGTGTGGTGGTGGCAGAGTGTACAGGCGTGTGTGGTGGTGGCAGAGTGTACAGGCGTGTGTGGTGGTGGCAGAGTGTACAGGCGGTTGTGTGTCGGGTGGTGGGCGGCAGAGTGTACAGGCGTGTGTGGTGGTGGCGGCAGAGTGTACAGGCGTGTGTGGTGGTGGCGGCAGAGTGTACAGGCGTGTGTGGTGGTGGTGGCGGCAGAGTGTACAGGCGTGTGTGGTGGTGGCGGCAGAGTGTACAGCGGTTGTGTGCGCAGAGTGTACAGGTGTGTGGTGGTGGCGGCAGAGTGTACAGGCGTGTGTGGTGGCAGAGTGTACAGGCGTGTGTGGTGGTGGCAGAGTGTACAGGCGTGTGTGGTGGTGGAGTATACAGGCGTGTGTGGTGGTGGAGTATACAGGCGTCTGTGGTGGTGGCAGAGTGTACAGGCGTGTGTGGTGGCAGAGTATACAGGCGTGTGTGGTGGTGGAGTATACAGGCGTCTGTGGTGGTGGCAGAGTGTACAGGCGTGTGTGGTGGCAGAGTATACAGGCGTGTGTGGTGGTGGAGTATACAGGCGTCTGTGGTGGTGGCAGAGTGTACAGGCGTGTGTGGTGGTGGAGTATACAGGTGTCTGTGGTGCGCTCGTGCAAGGCAGGGGTTAAAAAAAATAAAAAAAGATTATGCTCACCTCACCCCGAGCCCCCGCCGTCTTCTGCCGTGTTCCGCCGTCTTCTGCCGTGTTCCGCTAGGCTCCCGGTGGCTGTGCAGGCTCCCGGTGCCTGCAGTGATCTTCTATCTACTGAGAGTGAAGGACCTGTGGTGATGTCAGAGTCACGTGACCCGCGATTTGCCTGGAGTAAGCTGGTGTCACGTGACTCTGACATCACCACAGGTCCTTCACTCTCAGTAGATAGAAGATCACTGCAGGCACCGGGAGCCTGCACAGCCACCGGGAGCCTAGCGGAACACGGCAGAAGACGGCGGGAGACAGCGCGGGCCCGGGTAGAGGTGAGGATTTTTTTTTTTTTTAGAGTAGTGCGGGTCTGCGGCTCGTGATGACGCTGCGCGTCATCACTCGCAGTCCCGCGCAAAGCATGTTGGGATTCGGCTACAACGCCCGAAATCCCAACTGCGGATTATATAAGTAGATGATATCATAAATGGGCATCACAGTGCTGGGCAGTGCACAATGCATTGCATTTCATGGTATCTCACCCAGGGCTTCAGAAGTTTCAAAGCCTCAATGAAAACATGGAAAAGCGCTCTTCATCTGATGTGCCTCATTTTTAGTACTGATAATTAAAGATGAGTCAACTTTCACAGGACTTGTTCACTAATTTCAAATTTGGCATGAACATTAACAAAAAACTGGCAAACACGGCTTTGTTCTGGGAAAAAGGTTGAAATTTTAAAATGGCCCTAAAATTTTTGTTGAAGGTGTTTGGCCAAAGGACTCGTGAAGACCCAGTGATTGGGAATGCCCCGAACCTAAGTGAGGTCACCTCACAGCCATTGGATCTTCTGGATTCTTTCAACCTGTAGAATTTAATAGATTTATAACACCTTCAGGCTGTAAATATAAGGAACAGTGCTAGATGTCGCAGCAGCTGTGAAATCCAGGAACCATAAAATCTCATTTAAACATCCTTTATAAGGTACCTTTACACACAGAGATATATTGCTTGCAATTCACTGGTTGCAGTGAAATCATGGACACATTGTGTGGCTGTGGCTGTGGTTTTTAGGTGCAGATTGTGTAGTGTAAACCTTTTATTTTACTAAAGGCTATAAGTCATTTTCTTAGGAGTTTATTAACTGTAAACACTGTTCAGACATTGCAGATGAGTATCACATAGGGATGAGCGAGTCCTAAATTACTCGGAATCGCTAGACCCGCACGAGTCCGAGCCCAGGACTCGCTACTCGTTGCGAGTCTAGCGAGTCCAATGTTAATGAATAGGGAACCGAGTAATAACGAATAATGCTATTTCCAAATCGCTGATGTGTCTCTGAAAGTGTGCGAGTCCAAACTCGCAGGTTTTTCTCTTATTTGGAGCCGAGCTGCAGGCAGGACACCGTACAGCAACGCACTGGCACAGGAAAAAATTGTTTAGTACGCAGAACCAGGCACTGTTAGGGCTCCTTCACATTTGCGTATGGTAACGCAGCGTATGCTGCGTTCCCATACGCATCCAAACGCATGCGCACTGCGTTCCTATGTTTAACATAGGAACGCATAGTGCCTGCGTTTGGCAGCGTTTGCTGCGTTCGGGTGCGGATGCGGACGATATCTGCTCTCTTCAGGGTCCAGCGTCCGCACCCGGGACGCAGCATGTTGCATTTTTTGGGCGCTCGGGGACCTTGGAAGATCAGCAAGCGTCCCCAAGCGCACAAAACCTGCATTGTCTTCAATGGGTCCGCAGTGTTCTGCGCTTGACAGCGCAGGAGAACGCTGCGGACCCATTGAAAAATCTCCCGGTGGCCGCCGGTGATGTCACAGGAGCTGACCGACGGCCACCGGGAGATCAGCTCAGCCTCTGCTTCTTCTCTTCTTCTTCCCTTCTTCTTGTCTTCTTCCCCGCCGGCGGTAATCTCCTAGCGATGTCGGCGGGGAGAACAGCTGATTTGACAGCTGTTTGAATCTTCCCGTGCCGACATCTCCTCTCGGTGTCGGCGCGGGAAGATTCAAACAGCTGTCAAATCAGCTGTTCTCCCCGCCGACAGTCTCGGAGCTTACCGGCGGCCGGGGGGCGGAGATCTCCGGCGCTGATCTCCGCCCCGGCCCGCCCCCGGACAAAGCCGATTGGCTGGCCGGGCTCCCTAGTGATGTGTCCGCAGGCGGACATTATCCGCTGCGGACACATCAAAAGACCATGCTTTTGACAGCGTTTGTGTCTGCATGCCATCAGCATGCAGACACAAACGCAAATGTGAAGGTAGCCTTAGGCTGCGGTGCTGGCTGCGTGCAAGTTTACAAGTACCGTGCGAGCTGCAGGCAGGACACCGTACAGCAACGCACTGGCACAGGAAAAAATTGTTTAGTACGCAGAACCAGGCACTGTTAGGCTGCGGTGCTGGCTGCGTGCAAGTTTACAAGTACCGTGCGAGCTGCAGGCAGGACACCGTACAGCAACGCACTGGCACAGGAAAAAATTGTTTAGTACGCAGAACCAGGCACTGTTAGGCTGCGGTGCTGGCTGCGTGCAAGTTTACAAGTACCGTGCGAGCTGCAGGCAGGACACCGTACAGCAACGCACTGGCACAGGAAAAAATTGTTTAGTACGCAGAACCAGGCACTGTTAGGCTGCGGTGCTGGCTGCGTGCAAGTTTACAAGTACCGTGTGAGCTGCAGGCAGGACACCGTACAGCAACGCACTGGCACAGGAAAAAATTGTTTAGTACGCAGAACCAGGCACTGTTAGGCTGCGGTGCTGGCTGCGTGCAAGTTTACAAGTACCGTGCGAGCTGCAGGCAGGACACCGTACAGCAACGCACTGGCACAGGAAATGTTTTGTGGAAAAATGGCACCAAAATTATTTGGTAGACTAGTGCCAAAAATAAGAAAAAGCTTAGGATTACAGCTCTGCGGAAAGCTGGGTGAACTAAGCTCTGAGGATGGTGCTGGATTCACTGTAAGGCTGCTCCTATCTCCCCTTCCTTACAGTCCTGTACAGCAATCCTCCGTCCTGGTAGTTCTGAAAAGAACTTTTGGGTTATGTGTGAGGAATCTTGACTCCTACACTCCGTCCTGTTAGTTCTGAAAAGAACTTTTGGGTTATATGTGACTCCTACACTGCCTAACTGTCCCTAGATCTGCTCCAAGTCTCCCTGCACTAGGTCAGCTCTTCTCAGGAATGTGCCCAAAATGGCGGGGGCAAGCCTTATATACTGCCTTGCCTGTCATAGATGACATAGGCATCACGATGGACAGCAGCCAATCATAGTCCTGACACAACCAAAGCTGCTATGGCATTACTGACTATGATTGGCTAAGATGCTTGTCCTTCTTCACAAGTTTTCTGACCTAACACGCAATGCTGACTAGTAACATAAAAGATTCTGGATTCGCGAGTCCCGAATAGAGAATACAGGACTCGGAATCGCAGACTCGCTAGGATTCGGACTCGTAGACTCGCTCAGACTCGCTGCTGTTTGGGGAGATTCAAGCTATATAGCGATGTGATAGAGCGAGTCTAGCGAGTCTAGCGAGTGAGATAAAGTAAACTCTGACAAAACTAAGATTGCCATTGACTTGCATTGGACTCGTTACTGAGCGAGTATTCGCTAAAAGACTCGCCGATTACCGAGTCCAGCGAGTCCCTTAAGAATCGCCGAGTAACGAGTCCTAGCGAGTAGACTCGCTCATCCCTAGTATCACAGTAGCACTGCAGACTATTTTTACTTGAACAACCTACAATATTTTTGACTATAATGTGAATCTAAGAAGCATAATATTTCTTGAGCTGTGTATTTCTAATACCAGTACATGTCATTTTTCAGGGGGATCAAAAGCTAATATTAGCTTCATTCTAAACATTCTACAAAATCTATAAAGTAACTACCTCTAGACTGGGAAAAATAATGCCTGTCAATCTGAATAAGAAAACTTGGCTTTTGAAATGTAAAATATTAACATAACTTAAAATCTTAACTGAAACCACTTCCCTCCCACAATATGAAGTTGGAATACAAGCAAGAAATCCCTAAAAGCCAAACATAACTCCTTGTTATTTTGATCTTCTGTCGCCGTGTTACAGTTCTTTTCATTGTAAACCACTGTAACTTTCATGGCTGCTCGGTTTTTAGTGCGTGTTGGCTCACACGAGAAGCTCCACGTTACGTGCCGGGACGATATGCTTTATCACAACTCTCTCTTTATAAGTGACCCCGATGGTATTTGAGAAGCTGAAATTCATGGAATGTTTTTATGAATAGTGAACAGGCTTCTCTTCATTGTACTCAAATGTATACAACATTTGGAGAGCAATAAAAGAATAATAGTATACAGCTATTGTGGCTGTCCATAGTGAACAGGAACATTGATATTGATAACTTCCTGTTTCAGGAAACAACGCATGCCCATAGCCACATGAAGAAACTCGGACATTATTTTCTGTTTTGAAGTATCTAAAGAAGTATTCAAATAGCCTGTGTAAATGTCATGGTGAAGGGAAGCAGGTGGGCATTACTTGTTGTGATTAGTGGATCATGTGTTAGGGGGCCGTCACACGCACAGATATCTTTAGCGATATTGTAAGCGATCACGTGCACGCGCAATCGCTTACAATATCGCTCACATCGCTGGTGAGATGTCACACAGACAGACTCACCAGCGATGCGGAGCCGCGATCTCGCTCGTTACTATGGTACACATCGGGTAACTAGGGCCGCGCGTCGCTTAGTTACCCGACGTGTACCATAGTTACCATCTCCCAGCATAGGTTCTGCCGCTGGGAGATCGTTCATCGTGGTGTTATACACCACGATGAAGCAGATCGTGGCATCGTTCATCGCTAGATCTGAGAACCGGACCTCAGATCAGCGATGTCACGATCAAGCGATTTTACATCGTAAATCGCTTGATTACATGCAACGATATCTTGCCCGATATCGCTTAAGCGATCAAAAAGGAGATCGCTTAAACGATATCGGGCAAGAAATCGTTGCGTGTGACGGCCCCCTTAGCTATGTAATCTGTCACTGTAATTGTCATAATGTAGTTCAAAGAGCTGAGCCACCACCCAGTTCCACTCTCTCTTCATAGATCATGAGATAGGTAACGTGGTTAAGTCAAAGGTACTCTGGTGCACATCTGCAGATATTAAAAAATAGAGACAGTGGCACACACTGAACATTTTGCTTCCCCTTATGTACAGTGCTATACATAACAGCGCAGGGGTAGGAAATTAACTTTTCAGAAGGGCCACATGAGAGACTGTGACTGTTGTGGAGGCTGAACCAATAGACTGAAATTAATTTTGTTCAATATTAAGTGAAACAATTACGGTACCTTAAAATAATAATTAATATTAATATTGATACTAACATCATAATTGTTTTATAGATTGTTTGTTAATTGTTTTATAGATTGCCAAAAAAAACCTTTGGAAATTTGCAGAATTGTGTGCAGCACTTGACTGACGTGTGCAGCAGGGTGGGTCTTTTTGAGTCGAGTCCACACATAGTTGTTCCTACTCCTGGATTCCCCCCTTTCTTTATTTTAACTTTGTGTCTCACCACCATTGTCACTTTCATCCACACATGTGCATTGGTATTGTAATAGTGACGCCATTAAAATGGCGCCAGAGTTAGCGCATGCATGTACTATGATCTCAGCAACATTTTATTGAAGATACTTAAGACAACTCTGAGGGCCAGCTGTGAATGCGCAGATTGATTATTTTAATCTTCTGCGCATGTGCTCCTGCCACTCAGTCATCTCCACAGTGTCGTCATTACAATGTTGCTGGAGACCGCAGTCCATTCATACGCTAACTCCAGCACCATTTTAATGCCGTCACTATTAAAATATCAATACGTACTTGCCAACAGAAGTGGCAGTGGTAGCACGGCGCAAATTTTAAATAAATGAAAGGGGGAAGACAGGAGGAGGAACATATACACGCGGACCTGACCCACAAAGACCCGCCCTGCTGCACACATTTCTGCACATTTGAAAAGTTTTTTTTGGCGGAATACATAATTTCATCTATGCACTAAAGCAGGGGTGGGGAACTCCAGGCCTCGAGGGCCGCACACAGTGCAGGTTTTCATGATTTCCTTAGTATTGCACAGGTGATAGTATAATCACCAGTACTGGTGATGATTCCAGACTCTGTGCAACACTAAGGAAATCATGAAAACCTGCACTGTGTGCGGCCCTCGAGGCCTGGAGTCCCCCACCCCTGCACTAAAGGTATGAGTGCTTTTAGCATGCTAATGGCTATATGGCATTGAATTTATTTCATAGACGAAAATCCTGCTGGTTGGTTCCCTTTAATATTGAGCAGAATGATGTATGCTGACACTCTTCTTATATACTATGTGAGTCCACATATAGCACCCTATATACAGTATGACTTCCTATTTACAGAATGAGTCCACATATAGCCTCCTTATATACAGTATGAGCCCTCATAAAGCCCCTATGCATGATGATCCCTCACATACCCCTTATATAGTATGATCCACTACATAGTCGCTATATACAGTATGAGACCCCTCATAGCCCCTATATAAAATATAAGCTCCCACATAGTTCCCTATATATAGTATGAGCCACTACAAAGACTCCCTATTTACATGATAAGCCCTCACACAGCCCTCCTTATAAACAGTATGAGCCCCTACAAAGGCTTTCTAAATACAGTTTAAGCTGCTATATAGTCCCTATATACAGGATGCACTTCAAAATAGTTCACTATATAAAATATGAGCCCTCATTTTGTCCTCTATATACAGTATGAGCCTTCACATAGCCTCCTTATATACAGAATGAGGCCCTGCATTGCTTCTTATATATAGTATGATCCCTCAAATAGCTTCTATGTAAAGTACGAGCCCTCACATAGCCTCCATGTATGCAATATGAGCTCCTACATAGACTCCCTATATACAATTTGAGCCTTTAGATAGCCTCCCTATGGATAGAATAAACCCACATATAGCTTCTACTGACAGAATGAGCTCCCACATAGTCTCCTATATATAGTACTAGTAAAAAGGCCCGATGCAATTGCATCGGGAGCGCGGTGAAATTAATTGTGTGTATACAGGCGGGTCAGTGGGTAGCAGAGTATACAGGGGGCTCTGTGGGTAGCAGAGTATGCAGGCGGCTCTGTGGGTAGCAGAGTATACAGGCGGGTCTGTGGGTAGCAGAGTATGCAGGCGGCTGTGTGGGTAGCAGAGTATACAGGCGGCTCTGTGGGTAGCAGAGTATACAGGCGGCTCTGTGGGTAGCAGAGTATACAGGCGGTTCTGTGGGTAGCAGAGTATACAGGCGGTTCTGTGGGTAGCAGAGTATACAGGCGGCTCTGTGGGTAGCAGTGTATAGAGGCGGCTCTGTGGGTAGCAGAGTATAGAGGCGGCTCTGTGGGTAGCAGAGTATATAGGCGGCTGTGTGGGTAGCAGAGTATGGAGGCGGCTCTGTGGGTAGCAGAGTATGGAGGCGGCTCTGTGGGTAGCAGAGTATGGAGGCGGCTCTGTGGGTAGCAGAGTATGCAGGCTGCTCTGTCGGTAGCAGAGTATACAGGCGGCTCTGTGGGTAGCAGAGTATACAGGCGGCTCTGTGGGTAGCAGAGTATAGAGGCGGCTGTGTGGGTAGCAGAGTATAGAGGCGGCTCTGTGGGTAGCAGAGTATACAGGCGGTTCTGTGGGTAGCAGAGTATAGAGGCGGCTGTGTGGGTAGCAGAGTATAGAGGTGGCTCTGTGGTGGAGGGGTGAGGAGAGAAGCGGCTCTGTGGTGGAGGGGTGAGGAGAGAAGCGGCTCTGGCCTGGAGGGGTGAGGAGAGAAGCAGCTCTGGTCTGGAGGGGTGAGGAGAGAAGCGGCTCTGGTCTGGAGGGGTGAGGAGAGAAGCGGCTCTGGGCTGGAGGGGTGAGGAGAGAAGCGGCTCAGTGGTGGAGGGGTGAGGGAGAAACGGCCTCTGTGGTGGAGAGGGGTGAGGAGAGAAGCGGCTCTGTGGTGGAGGGGTGAGGAGAGAAGCGCCTCTGTGGTGGGAGGGGTGAGGAGAGAGAGCGGCTCTGGCCTGGAGGGGTGAGGAGAGAAGCGGCTCTGGCTGGGAGGGGTTGAGGAGAGAAAGCGGCTCTGGCCTGGAGGGGTGAGGAGAGAAGCGGTCTCGGCTGGAGGGGTGAGGAGAGAAGCGGCTCTGTGGCGGAGGGGTGAAGAGAGAAGCGGCTCTGGCCTGGAGGGGTGAGAGAGAAGCGGCTCTGGGGTGGAGGGGTGAGGAGAGAAGCGGCTCTGGGCTGGAGGGGTGAGGAGAGAAGCGGCTCTGGGCTGGAGGGGTGAGGAGAGAAGCGGCTCCGGGCTGGAGGGGTGAGGAGAGAAGCGGCTCTGGGCTGGAGGGGTGAGGAGAGAAGCGGCTCCGGGCTGGAGGGGTGAGGAGAGAAGCGGCTCAGGGCTGGAGGGGTGAGGAGAGAAGCGGCTCCGGGCTGGAGGGGTGAGGAGAGAAGCGGCTCTGGGCTGGAGGGGTGAGGAGAGAAGCAGCTCTGGGCTGGAGGGGAGGGGTGAGGAGAGAAGCGGCTCTGGGCTGGAGGGGTGAGGAGAGAAGCGGCTCTGGCCTGGAGGGGTGAGGAGAGAAGCGGCTCTGGCCTGGAGGGGTGAGGAGAGAAGCGGCTCTGGCCTGGAGGGGTGAGGAGAGAGCGGCTCTGGCCTGGAGGGGTGAGGAGAGAAGCGGCTCTGGCCTGGAGGGGTGAGGAGAGAAGCGGCTCTGGGCTGGAGGGGTGAGGAGAGAAGCGGCTCTGGGGAGGGGAGGGAGAAGCGGCCTGGCTGGAGGGGTGAGGAGAGAAGCGGCTCTGGCTGGAGGGGTGAGGAGAGAAGCGGCTCTGGCTGGAGGGGTGAGGAGAGAAGCGGCTCTGGGCTGGAGGGGTGAGGAGAGAAGCGGGTCTGGCTGGAGGGGTGAGGAGAGAAGCGGCTCTGGGCGGAGGGGTGAATGAGGAGAGAAGCGGCTCTGGCTGGAGGGGTGAGGAGAGAAGCGGCTCTGGGGGTGGGAGAGGGGGGGTGAGGAGAGAAGCGGCTCTGGGCTGGAGGGGTGAGGAGAGAAGCGGCTCTGGGCTGGAGGGGTGAGGAGAGAAGCGGCTCTGGGCTGGAGGGGTGAGGAGAGAAGCGGCTCTGGGCTGGAGGGGTGAGGAGAGAAGGGCTCGGGCCTGGAGGGGTGAGGAGAGAAGCGGCTCTGGGCTGGAGGGGTGAGGAGAGAAGCGGCTCTGGGCTGGAGGGGTGAGGAGAGAAGCGGCTCTGGGCTGGAGGGGTGAGGAGAGAAGCGGCTCTGGGCTGGAGGGGTGAGGAGAGAAGCGGCTCTGGGCTGGAGGGGTGAGGAGAGAAGCGGCTCTGGCCTGGAGGGGTGAGGAGAGAAGCGGCTCTGGCCTGGAGGGGTGAGGAGAGAAGCGGCTCTGGCTGGAGGGGTGAGGAGAGAAGCGGCTCTGGCCTGGAGGGGTGAGGAGAGAAGCGGCTCTGGGCTGGAGGGGTGAAGAGAGAAGCGGCTCTGGGCTGGAGGGGTGAGGAGAGAAGCGGCTCTGGGCTGGAGGGGTGAGGAGAGAAGCGGCTCTGGGCTGGAGGGGTGAGGAGAGAAGCGGCTCTGGGCTGGAGGGGTGAGGAGAGAAGCGGCTCTGTTTACAACACAGCGCCCAATCCACTTGCAGGGGCGGCGGCGGCCAATGGGAGTGAGCGGGGCGTGTGAGGCTTTGGAGGCAGAGACGCCCCGCTCACTCCCATTGGCTGGCGCCTGGCACAGGACGACGTCAGTGGGTTGCGGCAGGCGGCCACAGGCCCTAGACGGCAAGTCCAGCAGCAGCGAGGCCCCATCAGTGAGCGAGGGGCGGAAGGCACCGGCGGCATCCGGCAGCGTCGACTTCGTGGCGGGGCCAAGGGTTGGCAGGATGGCGGTGGTGTGAGGTAGTGCGGCTGCGGCTCGCGATGACGCAAGCGTCATCGCTCGCAGTGCCACAAAGGATTATGGGATTCGGCTTCAACGGGCGAATCCCAAACTGGTGATTATATAAGTAGATATGTGTATAAACTGTATCTGTACATCTATCTATATATGTGTATATACAGTATATGTACATCTCTCTATATATGTGTATATACTGTATATATATATCTGTGTGTTATATGTGTATATACTGTATATATATATATGTGTATATACTGTATATCTATGTGTATATACTGTATATATATATATATGTGTATATACTGTATATCTATATATGTGTTGTGTATATAGTGTATATGTATATGTGGGTATATAGTGTATGTCTGTGTATATACTGTATATCTATATGTGAGTATACACTGTATATCTATGTATATGTGTATATACTGTATATCTATGTATGTGTATATACTGTGTATCTATCAATATGTGTGTATATAGTGTATATCTACATGTATATATGTGTATATACTGTATATGTATGTGTGTATATACTGTATATGTATGTATATATGTGTATATACTGTATAGCGATATGTGTATATACAGGATATGTATATATGTGTACATACTATATATCTCTATATATATGTGTATATAAACTATATCTACATCTATATATGTGAAAATACTGTATATGTATCTGCGTGTATATACTGTGTATGTATATATGTGTGTGTATATACTGTATATGTACATCTATGTATATATGTGTATATAGTGTATATGTATCTGTGTGTATATAGTGTATATCTAAAGTGTATGTGTAGATACTGTATATGTACATATATATATGTATAGATGTGTATATACTGTATATGTATATATGTGTATATAGTGTATATCTATCTGTGTATATACTGTATATCTATATATGTGTGTATAGACTGTATATGTGCATGTATGTATATATGTGTATATACGCTATATGTATATGTGTATGTGTTTATATACATGTATATATATATGTGTATATAGTGTGTATCTATGTGTATATACAGTATATCAATATATATGTGTATATAAGGTATGTGTAGATACTCTATATCTATATGTGTGTGTTGAAATAGTGTATATGTACATAGAGTGTATGTATGTATATAGAGTGTATGTATGTATATAGTGTATGTATGTATATAGAGTGTATGTATGTATATAGTGTATGTATGTATATAGTGTATGTATGTATATAGAGTGTATGTATATATTGTATGTATGTATATAGAGTGTATGTATGTATATAGTGTATGTATGTATATAGAGTGTATTATATGTATGTATTATAGAGTGTATGTATGTATTAAGTGTATGTATAAGTGTATGTATGTATATATGTATGTATGTATATAGAGTGTATGTATGTTATAGTTATGTATGTATATAGTGTATGTATTATAGTGTATGTATGTATATAGAGTGTATGTATGATTATAGTGTATGTATGTATATAGTGTATGTATGTATATATGTATGTATGTAATAGGTTGTATGTGTATATAGTGTATGTATGTATATAGAGTGAGTTATATATGTATGATGTATATAGTGTATGTATGTATATAGTGTATGTATGTAATAGTTTATATATGAGTAGTAATAGTGTATGTATTATAGTTATGTATGTATAGTGATGTATGTATATAGTGTAGTATGTATATAGTGTATGTATGTAATAGAGTGTATGTATGATATAAGTGTATGTATGTATATAGAGTGTATGTATGTATATAGTGTATGTATGTATATAGTGTATGTATGTATATAGTGTAGTATGTATATGTATGATGTATATAGAGTGTATGTATGATTATAGTGTATGTATGTATATAGTGTATGTATGTATATAGTGTATGTATGTATGATATGTGTATGTATGTATATAGAGTGTATGTATGTATATAGTGTATGTATGTATATAGTGTATGTATGTATATAGTGTATGTATGTATATAGTGTATGTATGTATATAAGTGTATGTATGTATATAGTGTATGTATGTATATAGAGTGTATGTATGATTATAGTGTATGTATGTATATAGTGTATGTATGTATATAGTGTATGTATGTATATAGAGTGTATGTATGATTATAGTGTATGTATGTATATAGTGTATGTATGTATATAGAGTGTATGTATGTATATAGTGTATGTATGTATATAGAGTGTATGTATGATTATAGTGTATGTATGTATATAGTGTATGTATGTATATAGTGTATGTATGTATATAGAGTGTATGCATGTATATAGAGTGTATATGTGTATGTTGTGCTGCTGGTTAGTTGTCCTGTGTGTGGGGGGATTTTTGTCCCCTGTGGTGTGTCTCTCCCGGATCTCCTCTCTGTCTCTCAGCTGCTGTGTGTGGGGAGGTGCAGGGTGTGGGACCGAAGCAGAGCAGGGGTAGACTGTAGAGGGGCAGAATGGGCTCCCCCCCCTGTTTCCCCTGGGCTCTATTTGCCCCTGCAGTGTCTTAACTCGCCCTGCCCCCTGTGTGGCTTCTTACCCTTCTTCCCAGCTCTGATCGATTAATAGAGGGCCTGCAGTGATGTCTGAGTCATGTGAATCATCACATGACTCTGACATCACCAAAGGTCCTTTAGCCTTGTAGTGAAGAGATGATCGGAGCAGAGACAGATGCGGGAGTGTGCCGGAGCAGCAGGAGAGGTGGGGGGGATCTACGGCTAGCAGGGGAGTATGGCTGCCGGGGGTGTGCAGGCGGGGGGGGGGGGTAGTTCTCCGGGAGGTGCAGTGCGGCTGCGGCTGTCAGCTGCTGTGTGTGGTGGTTGCTGTCCCGGGGGATGGAGTGTGCGGGCCCGAGCTCCTCTCCCTCTCTCTCTGGCCGGGTCTCCTGTGTCTGTGTGTGGGGGTTGTTGTCCCGGAGGTGCACTGCGGCTGCTTCTCGCGATGACGCTACGCGTCATCGCTCGCAGTGGCGCAAAGCATTCTGGGATTCGGCTACAACGCCCGAATTCCAAACTGCGGATTATATAAATAGATGAGTGATCTCATAAACCTCCCTATTTACATTATAAACCTCCATATACTCCCCAACAGACAGTATAAGCACTCACATAGCCCTCTATTTACAATATCAGGTCTCAGATAGCTCCCTATACACAGGAAGAACCCCCACATAGTACCCTATAAATGGATAAGCCCCCACATAGCTCCCTATATACATACTGAGCCCCCAAAGTATCCTATATGCATCATGATTCCTCAAATAGACTCATTACATACAGAATGAGCCGTCGTATAGCCCCTATATACAGGAGGAGCCACGACATAGCTTCCTATATACAGAATGAGACCCATACTTAGCTCCCTATATACAAGATGAGACCCCACATAGCTCCCTATACACAGGATGAGTCCCAATATAATTACCTATATAAAGGATGAGTCTCCACATAGCTCTGTATATACAGGATGATCCCCAAATATCTCCCTATATACAGCATGAGGACTTATATAGCTTCCTAAATACAGAATGAACCCCCACTTAGTACCCTATATACATTATGAGGACTTACAAAGCTCCCTATATACAGTATAAACCACATATATATATTATGAGCCCCCGAGTATATCCCTAAATACAGAATAAGCCCACATATAACCTCCCTATATACAGTATGATGCCTCATATAGCCCCCTAGATATATTATGAGCCCCCTCATAGCTCCCCATATACAGTATAAGCCCCCATATAGTCCCATATATACACTTTGAGCCCCCAAATAGTTTCTTATATACAGAATGAGCCCACATATAGCCTTCCTATACACAGAATGAGGCCTCACATGTCTCTGTATATACAGTATGAGCCCTCACATAGCTCCCTATACACAGGACAAGTCATCACATTGCATGATATAACAGCTAAAGCCCCCACATAGCTCCCTATATACAAAATGACCCCGCACAGAGGCTCCCTATATGCAGCATGAGACCCAACAAAGCTCCCTATGTACAGTATGAGCCCCCACATAGCTCTCTGGATACTGGACAAAACCCTCATGCAGCCCCCTATTGCAGTATGAGGCCTCCCATAGTCCATTATATACAGGCACACACCCCATACACATATTAATAAAACACAACATATACTCACCTTTCTTTGTTCCCCTGATGCTCTGCTCTAGTCCCCAGGGCTACATTTCTTGCAACTGTCATGTATATGCTGCCACTGACGTATGAGCATTGATGTTATCACTGGCTGATTATGTCATTGCGCTGGCAAGTCATAAAGGAGCTCTCCTGGAGCTACACCGTTCTTCTGTGTTACCAGCAGTGAAGATCCAGGAAAACTCCCTGCCCCAAAATGTAT
This sequence comes from Allobates femoralis, assembly GCA_033576535.1. Taxonomy (NCBI): domain Eukaryota; kingdom Metazoa; phylum Chordata; class Amphibia; order Anura; family Aromobatidae; genus Allobates; species Allobates femoralis. The sequence goes on along the minus strand of JARQOC010001138.1, from coordinate 13,642 downwards.
GCAGCCCATGGCAGAACACAAGATTGTATTGAGGATATCATTATATTATATTCCGTCTATGCTATTGGGTGGTCGGGAAAATGTGTGTGTGTATGTGAGTGATAGTGTGACCCAGTGCAGATATGTAACTGGCCTATCAAACTAGCAAGTGGTGGCAGCGAAAAGTGTAGTGTGGATTTGACGATTGACTGTGGGGTGTACTTAACTCACTGTCAGCCTATTTCATTAGGTGAGCGGACGATGAGTGCTGGAAACTGAGTTTCCCTGTACTGTAGCATCTGAAGTATGTGTGCCACGCGATTGGTGTTTGTGACAAGACGGAAGAGGCAGTAGAGTACCATTTCTGACAACCTTACTTCTGTTGGACAAAATGCCGCAATGTCCGCGCTGCTGTCAAGAACCACCAGAACAATGGATCATCTGCGTGCAAAGGTCTTTAAGGAAGATTAAAGACCTTTGCACCCAGATGATCCATTATTCTGGTGGTTCTTGATGGCAGCGTGGGCATTACGGCATATTGTCCAACAGAAGTGATCTTTTCTCCACGGTTAACCGTGAAAGTACGGCCCTGCAACAGCTGTCTCACAGGCGATCAAACCAGTTGTGGGTAACACAACTGCACCAGGTGAGCAGTTCACACTCATTATCCACCTCATCTCTTTATTTTAGAGATAAGACCCTATTGTGCATTATCTCATATCTACAGATTTCTGAGAACTTAGTGGCGGCAATGAGATATGTGCGTCATCTTCATGTCTGTATTCATGAAAGTAATCCTCATAAAAAGTTTAAGTCCTCAATCATATAATAGCACAGTATAATATACAGTGCCTTGTGAAAATATTTGGCCCCCTTGAACTTTTCAACCTTTTGCCACATTTCAGGCTTCAAACATAAAGATATAAATTCAAATTTTTTAGTGGAGGATCAACAACAATTGGGACACAATCGTGAAATGGAACGAAATTTATTGCATATGTTAAACTTTTTTAAAAAATGAAAAACTGAAAAGTGGGGTGTGCAATATTATTCGTCCCCCTTGGGTTAATACTTCGTAGCGCCACCTTTTGAGGCGATTACAGCTGCAAGTCGCTTGGGGTATGTCTCTATCAGTTTTGCACATCGAGAGACTGAAATTCTTGCCCATTCTTCTTTTTAAAACAGCTGGAGCTCAGTGAGGTTGGATCGAGAGCGTTTGTGAACAGCAGTTTTCAGCTCTTTCCACAGATTCTCGATTGGATTCAGGTCTGGACTTTGACTTGGCCATTCTAACCTGGATATGTTTATTTTTGAACCATTCCATTGTAGATTTTGCTTTATGTTTGGGATCATTGTCTTGTTGGAAGATAAATCTCCGTCCCAGTCTCAGGTCTTTTGTAGACTCCAACAGGTTTTCTTCCAGAATGGTCCTGTATTTGGCTCCATCCATCTACCCATCAATTTTATCCATCTTCCCTGTCCCTGCTGAAGAAAAGCAGGCCCAAACTATGATGCTGCCACCACCATGTTTGACTGTGGGGATGGTGTTCTGAGGGTGAGGAGCTGTGTTGCTTTTACACCAAACATATCATTTTGTATTGTGGCCAAAAAGTTCGATTTTGGTTTCATCTGACCAGAGCACCTTATTCCACATGTTTGGTGTGTCTCCCAGGTGGTTTGTGGCATACTTCAAACAAGACGTTTTATGGATCTTTGAGAAATGACTTTCTTCTTGCCCCTCTTCCATAAAGGCCAGATTTGTGCAGTGTATGACCGATTGTTGTCCTATGGACAGACTCTCCCACCTCTGCTGTAGATCTCTGCAGTTCATCAGAGTGATCATGGGCTTTTTGGCTGCATCTCTGATCAGTCTTCTGCTTGTTCGAGATGAAAGTTTAGAGGGATGTCTGGGTCTTGGTAGATTTGCAGTGGTCTGATACTCCTTCCATTTCAATAAAATCACTTGAACAGTGCTCTTTGAGATGTTTAAAACTTTGAAAATCTTTTAATATCCAAATTTAAACTTCGCCACAACAGTATCTTGGACCTGCCCGGTGTGTTCCTTGGTTTTCATGATGCTGTCTACACTTGAAACAGAACGCTGAGACTATCACAGAGCAGGTGCATTTATACAGAGACTTGATTACACACAGGTGGATTCTATTTATCATTACCAGTTATTTCGGACAACATTGGATCATTCAGAGATCCTCTTTGAATTTATATCTTTATGTTTGAAGCCTGAAATGTGGCAAAGGTTGAAAAGTTCAAGGGGGCCAAATACTTTTGCAAGGTATTTCGGATGAAGTACCTTTATGTCCGCGCTGCTGTCAGAAAGGCATACCAATAGCACGTGACGTCCAGGTATTTAGTGATATAGATTTATTTCCTTATCTCCAACGCGTTTCGGAGCCACGTGCCGAGCTCCTTCCTCAGGGAATATCCCCTGAGATATTCCCTGAGGAAGGAGCTCGGCACGTGGCTCCGAAACGCGTTGGAGATAAGGAAATAAATCTATATCACTAAATACCTGGATGTCCCGTGTCATTGGTATGCCTTTCTGACAGCAGCGCGGACATGAAGGTACTTCGTCCGAAATACCTTGTGATTTGAGCACCGCATCCTGTGGAAGTACGGTTCCTGCAGCAGCTGTTTGTTCTGAGCGATTACGCTGGTTGTGTGCTACACAACCACATCAGGTGAGCAATACTAATATTAATATCATACTTCTTTCTATAAAAGATAAGACCCTATTTGCGCATTCTCAACCCTTTAAATACTTTTGCAAGGCACTGTAGTTAAAATATGCCACCCATAGAAGGCCAAGGGGTCACTAAGGTACCTTTTTTTACCTATGATTTATTGTTAAAGGCATAATGGTTAGGAATGTATATATTGATACATACCGAATGTAATATGTTAAATGCATAAAAACTGGGGTTTCTGTATTCATATCTTAAAACATTGTAATTAAAAGGTTCACCAATATTTGGAAGTAGGTAGTCTTCACTGCAATGATCGCCTATGAATAATTACTATTCTCTACAATCCAAAATGCTTTCTAATCTATACTATAAAGCTGATAAATATCAAGTTCTTTGAACTGAGAGCAAAGCTGTCTGGTTACATTCAGACAAACCACCTGTCTAAATTGAAAAATAATCCTATCATTAGATTGTAGCTTTAGGTCCATACACGAAACAGAGCTATGTGCACATTGCTTATAAGGCAGTGTACACAGGGTATGCAGCTCACTGTTTGTGCAATATAATGCCATTATCCCCTTGAGACACAAAGAACAAGCACAATAAAATAGTGCACACCTCTCGGATGAATGGATATATCACAATAGTAAATACACCCCTCACATTTTGTAAATATTTTATTATCTTGTTCCATCGTACAACACTGAAGATATGACACAATGATATACTGTAAAATAGAGAGTGTACAGATTGTATAAAAGTGTAAATTTGGTGTCCGCCAAGGCTACATTCACAAACTGCACAAAGAACGGATCCTCACAAAGCGCAGCCTTCTGTGTGTGAATGCTGCTGCGCTATTTGCTCACCTCACCGTGCTCCCACAGTGACCGACAGTGATGTCACCTCATCCCCGGGGGCTGCAGTGTCATTGCAGTGTCTAGGGCCTTGCAGCCTGCACATGTGAATGAGTGATGTCGCTCAGTCACATAGTGCAGTGCCAGGTCCTCTTGCAGGTCCTGCAGCCTTGGTATGAGGACATCGCTGGAGATCACCGGAGGAGCGTGTTGAGGTGAGTAAATAGCACGGGCAAAAACACCCAATAATTGGCATATTTATTCTTTTCATAGATCCATTCTTGAGCTCAAGAACAGATCCGTAAAAAGCGCAGTGTGTGAATGTAAAATTGTGAAATACATTGACTTGGCTTGGACAGCCAAAATCACTACATTTCACTGCACTCCACTGCAAATAGCAGATCCATACAAAAAGGGACACTAGCGGACAGCTACTGTCCCATGTGAATGTAGCTTAACTCAACATACAGCCATTAATGTCTAAAACACTGCCAACAAAAGTGAGGACACCCTTAAGTTAAAATGGATAAATTGTGCTCAAAGTGTTAATATTTTGTGTGGCCACCACTTTTCTCAAGCACTGCCTTAACTCTCTTGTGTATGGAGTTCAGTAGAGATTCACAGGAGCCCCTGGAATCCTCTTCCACTCCTCGATGATGACATCACGGAGCTGAAGGATGTTAGAAACCTTGCAATCTTCCATCTTTTAATTGACCATGCACCACATACAGGGTTAATGTCTTCAGGCATGCTTGACCAGTCCGGCATCTTTACCCTCTGTTTCTTTAGCAAGGCAGTGGTCATTCTGGATGTGTGTTTCATATTGTTATCATGTTGAAATACTGCCCTGCTGCTCAGGTTCCAAAGGAAGGGGATTATGTTCTGCTTCAGTATGTCACAGTACATATTGGCATTCATGGTTTCATTAATGAACCGCAGCCAGCAGCACTCATGCAGCCAGAGACCATGACACTCCCACCATTATTCTTGACTCTTTGTAAGATGCACTTGATTTGTACTGCTGACCTGGTTGCCACCACACATGCTTGACAACATATAAACCAAATTTATCTTGCTTATATCAGACCACAAAACATAGTTCCTGTAATCCATTACTGTAGTTTGCTTGTCTTCAATAAACTGCAGATTTTCTCCTGCATCTTGTTTTGAAGAGGCTTTCTTCTGAAATGACATCCATGCAGACTAATTTGATGCAGTGTGTGGTGTATGGCCTGAGCACGGATAGGTTGACCCCCCCATTAAACTAAGAAGCAATGCTGACAGAACTCATGTGTCTATTTTAAAAAGATAAGCTCTGAATATGACGCTGAGCATATGCTCTCAATTTGTATGGTCAACCATGGCAAGGCCTATTCTGAGTGGAATCTGTTTTGTTAATCCGCTACATGATCACTGCCAACATGCTGCAGCTCAGCTTCAGGGTGTTGGCAATCTTCTTTTAGCCTAGTACAACTTTATGTAGAGCAACAATTATTTTTTTCAGATCCTCAGAGTGTTCTTTGCCATGAGAGGCCATGTTGAACTTACAGTGACCAGTATGAGAGTGTGTGAGCGCTAACATCACATCTACCATTCACCCATCCAGTGAAGATAGTGGCACTCGTTCAGGTCAAAGTAAAACAAATTTTATTCAAGCCCCTGTTAAAAGCATACACAGGATAGCAAGGTGTTTAGGGGAGAGGGCATACCAAGAAGGGGCTTACAAAAGCTGGAATAATATTTGTTTTACTTTAACCCGGACCAGTGCCACTAACTTCACTGGATGTTTGCACGGATTGGCCCTCTTACCTGGGATTTCAAGTGAGTACTGCTCCCGGATAGCATCTATCTGGAAAAACTCGCCAGCATATGTAGTTTCCTTGCCTTGTGGTTTTGTGCTGGTGGTGCCATTTCATTGGTCCTGTTTTCTTGCTTGCCTTCACATCTAACATTCACACCTGAGAGATTGTAACCCCAGTGAGTCACTTGGAACTGTGGGAGGGACAACTAGTTGGGCACAATTTGGCCATTTTCACTTAAAGGTGTATTCACTTTTGTTGCTAGTGGTTTAGACATTCATGGCTCTGTGTTGAGTTATCTAGAACACCAAATTTACACTGTTATACAAGACATACATTGACAACTTTGCATTGTGCCAAAGTGTCATATCTCCAGTGTTAACAAGGAAAGAGAAAAAGGGGTCTATGGAGCACTAGGGCAAGGGAAAGAAGGCTTGGGAGATTTTAAAAGTTATCAAACCTCTATTAAATTAAGTGAACTCCACAGCGCGTTTCGGTAGCAGCTTGCTACTTTCATCAGGTGGTAGCAAGCCGCTACTGAAACGCGTTGTGTAGTTTTCATAGTTTAATAAAGGTTCATTAACTTTTACAATCTCCCCAGACTCCTTTCCCTTGCTCTGGTGTTCCATAGACCACTTTTTCTATTTCCTTGTTACCCCATCCCTTTGAACATATGTGGCGGGAGCAGCTCCGGGCAAGTGGAATCTGTCTAATGCTGAACACAGGACCTGCAGTGACGTACTTTCGGTGATGCTCCCTCTGGTCACAAACTTTTTGTTCTCAAGAGCCGCATGGGTAAGCTGTCCCAGCATCCATACCTCAGCGCTGTCTTCTGGGGTTGTGCAGGGGTGCACAAACGAATGAGGTGGGCGACCTTCCGATCTCCTTTATCCCCACTGGACCACTAAGTGTACCCATTTTTGCTCCTTGTTCTTCTGTTTTGCATATCTCCAGTGTGGTCCATTAAAAGGTAAAATAAAATATTTACTAAAATGTGAGGAGTATACTCACTTTCGTAATATACTGTGATATATCAATGCTTTATTGTATTATTTCAAGCAAAAGAGGAAACAAAATGGTTAATAGAACTAAAACAGAACTTTACACCAGTTTAACCAGCAAAACTGCAAATGCCACACATGACCACATGTCCCATAGGGAATGAACTGAGCTGAACGCAGGCTTTCCACAAGTGAGCTGTTACCACTGTTTGTGCACACAGCAGAGCTCTGAAGGGAAGGAGTTAGCTGCAATCGTTAGCGCACACCATGTCGCATATGAACAGCCCCTGTGTGCCTAAACAGTGGAGTTCATCCACAAGTTACCCCATTTTGTAAATTAGACCACCCAAGGAACTTATATAGATGCATAGTGAGCACTTTGAACCCCCAGGTGCTTCATACATTGAGCCGTGAAAAAGGAAAATGCCTTTTTTTTTTCCACAAAAATGTTCTTTTAACCTAAATTTTTTCATTTTCACATGAGCAATAGGATAAAATGGATCCTCAAATTGGTTGAGCACTGATACTTCATAGGCGGCAGAAAACCACTTTTGGGCACATGGCAGTAACATATTGGAACACAGATCTTAATGGCATGATCTATGTGTGTAATGTCCTGTTTTGATAGCCCCTGATGTGCCTAAACAGTGGAAACCCCCAAAAGTGATAACATTTTGAGTTAACTTCCACGGGGAGCCCTGGTGTCTCAGTGAGTGACGTTACCACTCCCCTGTGGCCGTCTCTGACTGCCGCAGGTGACGTCACTAACTTAGTCCCTGCGGTCAGTGTGATTGCAGATTCTGCAGGGAGCGGATGCTTTTCTCTTCCTGCAGACTCTGGATGAAGGATCTTGGAGCTTTATGTGGGTCTAATAAAGATGGAGTTGAGATATACTTTATTTGTTTTTTGCTCCAATAAAATTATTTTTCTTTGAGTGTTGTGTATTATTTACTAGAGATTCCTAATGGCTGGATCTAACCTTGGCCCGACATTATGATTTACAGGCTTAGTGCCAGCTGCCAATACAAAGCTGGAATTAACAACTTTATTACCCAGTTTGCTACCGGCACCAGGGCTACTGAAGAGTCTGGGTACAGCATAGCTGCCTTGTTGTACCTGGCTGTCAACCAAAAATACAGCGAAGCCCAGCACAATTTTTTTATTTATAGAAATTATTTGGAAAAAAACCAATGTAGAGTTTTGCCATATTTTTGGTTCAGCCAGGTACAGCTAGGCCACTGGGGGCTGGAATCCTCAGCATCCAGCGGCCCAAGCGTTCTGGATCCCCATGTTAAGAATCGCAGCCCCAGAAAATGGCTTATTCATTAAAACACAATGTTCTGACGCTGTACCCAGACTCTTCCAGTTAGTCTGGTGCCAGTGGAAACTGGGTAATAAAAGAGTTGATGCCAGATTTTTTATTGCCAGCTGGCACTAAGCCCCAGATTTATAATGTCGGGCCAATGTTAGACCTGGCCATTAGGAATCTCTAATAAATAGTTAAAAAATACACCATGCAGAGAAAAATCTTTTTATCAGAAAAAAACATACCAAATTCTGACTCCATCTTTATTACTCCATACCCTTCCACATAGTCCAAAACAATGGTCCCACGATGCTCAATCACCTCTGTTACATCCTGAGACTGCAGCAAGGGATCAAGTGTTCTCTTGTTGTAGTCTTTGGTGTCACAGTGATAGTGCACTGTATGGCAATGATCTGCCATACAGTGCACTGTATGGCAATGATCTGCCATACAGTGCTCTATCAGTGTGACCCCAGAGACTGCAGCAAAGGGTCAAGTGTCCTCTTGTTGTAGACTCTGGGGTCACAGTGATGGTGCACTGTATGGTAGATCATTGCCATACAGTGCACCATCATTGTGGCAAACCCAAGTCTCAGAGATAACATGATCTCTGAGGCTTGGGTCAGGTGACCGGATATTGTTATGGCACATTGGGTTGCCATAGCAATCTCTGGTTACCATCGTGATCCTCTTATCGCAATTACTTTACAATGGCTGATCACCACGGGTAAAAGACCTTGCGCTCCCTCTCGACAGACCCTAAGTGGTGTGATCTATAAGACAGTCATACATATGTGCTAACACAGAGCCAGGGCACAGCGATCGCATAGCGATCTCTGCCTTGCTGTTACATCACTCCTCCACAGCCTGATCTCTATGCAAGGAGATGAGCCTGTGCAGGAGCAGAGGGCAGTAGCGGCAGGAGGACAGCAGGCACAGGAGGGATGTGGATCAGGACCGGAGGGGAGTAGGCACAGGCATGAGGGCACAGGAGGGGAGGGGGATCAGGACAGGAGGGGAGCGGAAGAAGGAAGAGGAACAATGGGCACAGAAAGGGAGGGCATCAGGATGGGAGCGGATGAAGGAGGGGAGTAGGCACAGGAGGGGAGGGTAGTGAGATCAGGAGGGGAACGGGCACAGGTGGACACAGGCAGTGGAGCAGCAGCATCACCGCCATGCTTGCGCTGTTGGGAGCGATCAATCCCCCCTCCAGCGCTCCATCCTATGGAAGGGGCTATGACTGTCCCTTCCATTGCTGGAGAGTGATGATTGCTGTTATTGGTTGTTGAAGTTAACAGTCAATCACAGTGATCGCAGGCATGGGGTGGCAAAGGCATCCCCCCCCTGAGGTCAAGCATGGGTCACCTAGTACCTGTAGCTCTGGTGACTTTTCAGCGACCCTGGTAACCGGTGCTACAGGATTGCGATCTCACCATGACATTGTACAACATCAAAGGTCGGAAAGCACCCGAAACCCATGACGTTGAACAATGTCAATGGTCGAGAACGGATTAAACATTCTTTACATTACATTTTGGAATGACTCCTTCTGAGGTTTAACCTAAAGCTCTAAGGCTGCTTCCACACTGCAGTTTTTTCACTGATCAGTGTCCATCAGATTTGTGTGCCAAAACCCGGAGAGAAACCAGGAGAGGAACTTGCAGAGAAAATCTATAATTGAAAGATTGACATCTGTTCTGAGTTTTGGAGACACTCCTGGTTTTGGCACACAAATCTGAGGGACACTGATCAGTGAAAAAACTGCAGTGTGGAAGCAGCCTAAGGCTCAAGTACAAAATCTGTAACAGGATCCTTTATGTAATATGTTTAATTTAAAATACTGGTTCATTTTTATGTGGCATATGAGCCTTTGGTCCTATAGGTAATGTGGCCCAGAGTAACTGCTGCTTTGGAAAAGTTGTAGCTACACCTCTTTAAACCGTCACCTCAAACTATTGTTTACAATGGGAATTTTGTTTCTTTCTGATCTTTAAAATGGTTCACATTTTCTGTTTCCTACAGTTTTTAAAAAGAGTTGTTTTATAAATCTAATTTAAATAAAAAACAAAATGTCCTTATGAGCTAAATGTCCTCAATTTAAAAAAAAAAAATATATACATAACAAAAAATTTAAAGTGTTATCACCATTTAATTTTTTTTTTAATAATAATGTAGAGTAAATTATTTTAATAAACTTTCAAATATACTTCACAAGAGAAACCTGAAAGAAAACCATTCAAAAACATTCCACAATATGTCCCCACTAGACTGTGTCTGAAGACATATATTCATTTCAGTCAGATCCGTCTTCAAGCTACACAAACTGAAAACGACCACATAACCATATAAGGGTGGAGGAGGCGGAGCCTACACAGCGTTCTCAGCTTAGTATATCAGTTTACCTCAGGGACAGGGAGCTCCAGGCTGTCAGCACAAAGCTGTTGTGATCTCATCTCCTGCATTCACATCAGCGGCTCCACGTGTTATCAGTGTAGAGCTGTGTGGAGACAATCAGCTGTTAGCAGGAAGCAGGCGATGTGAATGGAAAGAGCTGTGTGCTGACAGCCTGGAGTCCTTTGTCTGAGGTAAACTGACAATACACTGCTCTATACCCAGTCACACTGTGTAATCCCTGTCCCTCCACTGTTATATGTGGTTTATAAACACCCTAGTGTGAGTATCTTCTAGAACGTTTATGAATGGTTTTCTTCCAGATTCTTCTTATGAATTATATTTGAAAGTTTATTGAAATCATTTGCTCTATAATATTATTAAGTAAAAATTTAAAAGGCAATTACACTTTATGGGCAGCGCAATGCCATAGACCTAATGTTACAACATTCAGGACCAAAGACAGGGACTCATATAGTACGTACATTACGTACAGTATGTCCTCTACAGTGAGGCACCGCCGCATTCATTCATAAAATTGAAAAAGCCAACAATAGCCAGCAATACTATCATGACACATATTAACCCCTGACATACCCACCTGAGTGGACAGCATTTCTCTAGGAAGGGTGGGCACCCCCTAGAGGCATGTTGCCCACATGTATTATTAAGATTAACCCTTTGTTCATCCCTGCAGCAGCAGGGATGAACAAAGCATACGGCTGCCGCAGGCATTCACATGTGCCTTGCGGCAGCCGCATGGGCTCCTGTAGGAGCCCATTATAGCAATCCGCCTGCGGTTCCTAACCGCTGCGAAAACTGCAGCCTGCATGATTTTTACCGCAGGCTTCAGATCCGCAAGCGGTAACCGGATTGCATGTAGAGCAGTCCAGTTTAAATAATGGGCTTCTATGGGGAGCGGTTCCTGATCCGGTTTTGAGCTTTTTAACAGCTCAAAATCGAATCAGGATCTGAAATTTTAGCGTAAATGTGACCCTAGCCTAAGAGAAAAACACAAAAAATATATGTTAAAGATTTAAACAACATATAATTCCTATGTAATTAGCAATCTCAATATTGAGGAGGGATGTGCATATGCATTTAATTAATGAAGCAGCTAATTGAAGGGTTGGACTAAATCTCCCTATTTAAATTAAGCGCTCCACGACAAACCGGAATTTCCTGGTTTTATCTCTTCCTGACGAACCCTACACAGGGCAGTTCGTTACTCCGGTACCGAGCAGCAGGCCAGCAGATCCAGACAGACACTCCAACTCCCAATTAAAGGGATATATGCCGAGTATACAAGACACAAAAAAGGTGAGAATAATTTTCACTATTTACTAATCTGGTACACCTAGATCTGCGCCCTCTTTCCTCCTCTCACCCCTGTCTCGCTGACCCTACAGTCTCTGAGGACAACAATTGATCCATTGTCAAACTAGAGAAGAAATTGAGCCTAGTATTTTTGATGATTACTCTTACAGAATAAACCCATATCAAAGAGGAATTTGACTCGGAGTCATGTTATCACTAGATGTTGTTTCTGCATGTTGCTTGTTTTCTATCTATTATATAATTGCCGTAGCGACTTCCGTCGGAGCGGCGCTGCTTCCGGTGGCTTGGTTAGCGAGTCCAAGCTGCTTCTCCTGGACTCTCCCCGTGGCCGCGTAGCGGCCAAGGCGACTCACGAAGCAATGCCCGCAAAGCGGGCATTGCGAGTCGTTGCAGCCTAGCGAAGCAATGCCCGCGAAGCGGGCATTGCGAGTCGCTACACCGCTAACCAAGCCGCCGAAGCCCATACTCCTGTAGTGTACACCGCTATAGTATACTACAGTCCCATGACCATAAGCGCCATGGGACTGTAGTATACCATCGCGCTGTACACTACAGACCCCTGCCGCTCTAAGCCACTACGCGTACACTAACCAAGCCACACAACCCCAAGCCCCTACCCACTGCCGCCCTAACCCCTAAGCCACTACCCCGACGCCGAAGCCCCTACCCCTGACGCACTACCCCGCCGCACCCACTACCCTCTGCCGGAAGCCACTACCCCCTGCCGCCCTAACCCCTAAGCCACTACCCCGCCGCCGAAGCCCCTACCCCCTGCCGCACTACCCCGCCGCACCCACTACCCTCTGCTGCAAGCCCCTACCCCCTGCCGCCCTAACCCCTAAGCCACTACCCCGCCGCCGAAGCCCCTACCCCCTGCCGCCGTAAGCCACTAGCCCGCATCCGCACCTAAACCCCTGCCGCCGCAAGCCCCTAACCCGCACCTAATCCCCTACCCCTACCCCCTAAACCGCACCTAAACCCCTGCCGCCCTAAGCCCCTACCCCCTAAACCGCACCTAACCCCCTACTCCCTGCCGCCGTAAGCCACTACCCCGCATCCGCAAATAAACCCCTGCCGCCGCAAGCCCCTAACCCCTAAGCCGCACCTAACCCCTAAGCTGCACATAATCCCCTACCCCTACCCCCTAAACCGCACCTAAACCCCTGCCGCCCTAAGCCCCTACCCCCTAAGCCGCACCTAACCCCCTACTCCCTGCCGCCGTAAGCCACTACCCCGCATCCGCAAATAAACCCCTGCCGCCGCAAGCCCCTAACCCCTAAGCCGCACCTAACCCCTAAGCTGCACATAATCCCCTACCCCTACCCCCTAAACCGCACCTAAACCCCTGCCGCCCTAAGCCCCTACCCCCTAAGCCGCACCTAACCCCCTACCCCCTGCCGCCCTAAGCCACTACGCCGCATCCGCACCTAAACTCCTGCCGCCGCAAGCCCCTACCCCTTAAGCCGCACCTAATCCCCTACCTCTACCCCCTAAGCCGCACCTAACCCCCTACCCCCTAAGCCACTACCCCGATCCGCACCTAAACCCCTGCCGCCGCAAGCCCCTAACCCCTAAGCTGCACCTAATCCCCTACCCCTACCCCCTAAGCCGCACCTAAACCCCTGCCGCCCTAAGCCCCTACCCCCTAAGCCGCACCTAACCCCCTACCCCCCTAAGCCACTACCCCGCATCCGCACCTAAACCCCTGCCGCCGCAAGCCCCTAACCCCTAAGCTGCACCTAATCCCCTACCCCTACCCCCTAAGCCGCACCTAAACCCCTGCCGCCCTAAGCCCCTACCCCCTAAGCCCCTACCCTCTAAGCCTCGCCGCTTTCCCTAACACCTAAGGCCCTACCCGTCCCCTAACGTCCCCGTCGATCACTTACATGCCTTCAAGTCATCTGATCGTCCGTCCGGCCAGGCGTCCTCTTCCTCCGGTCCCGGGGGTCTTCTCTCTTCTTTCCGCCTCTTCGTCCGTCCCCGGGGATCTTCTGTCTTCTTTCCGCCAACTTCCAGCTCCGACGTCCTCTTCAACTAACATTAAGATACAATGGACGATCAATCCGCCATTGTATCTCAATGAAATGTGAAGGGCTCTTCTGATTGGTCGCTGACCTCAGCCAATCAGAAGAGCCCGTCATTCAGTTCTCATTCAGGTCCGTCTTTTTTCCCATTGACATACATTAGCGGTGTGTCGGCGATTTTATGGCCGGCCACCTGGTTCTATTTGTCGGCCCTAAAATCGCGGACACACCGCTAATGCATGTCT